>JAODAL010021520.1:0-66907 GCA_025379985.1 Phyllomedusa bahiana | reverse complement strand
GAATGTTGATTTGTTTAAAAAAGGGAATTTAATTTTTTTTTGTGAAATTTAAATGACGTGTTTTTTCTGCCAAATTTCTATTTTTTTATCAATTATGTTATTTAAAATGCAAATAAAGCTAACTTCAACCTAAAGTAAGCATTTTACTTGTTACTTTATATAAGAAAACACTTTACAATCACATCACTTGCATCAGTTTTAACCTTGATAGCCAGTACATGAACCAAGTCTAAAGTTGGTATAGTGGTCAGGAAACTGAAAATGTCTTTTTTAAAGGGAAGCTTCATAGGGGGATCCCCAGCTTGGGTTGCCCTCTATGAACAAGAGCAAATAGCCACTGATAACCATAAGCTCTTGCTCTAGTAGACTCAAGTCATCCAAGTATTACATGGTTTAATGGGTAGGTAGAGGATCCTATGTGTCAACCACATGTTTTGGCTAGAAGAGCGCCAAGGAAAAGAGTCTTATAAGTCCCCTGGTCTTCAGCCTCTAACCGCTTATACAAGGGATCACACTGCAGGGAACGCCCAGCTTGCTACCCATGATGTGTGATGGCTTGTATGCAGGCTTGGTACAGGCAGAGATATGGTTGGATCACAAGCAGAAGGCCAGGGTAGGTGGTGTTCACCCGTAAACGGGGCACAGGCAGATTGTCAGGGCAGGCAGCAGACTAGCGGAGGCTCAGGAACAAGCCAAAACCAGCAATCATACACAAAAATGTTCTCTAAACTTTACTAAATCCAAACTGGAGAGGATGAAAAGAATGAATAATGAACACTTTAGAAGGCTCAGGACTAGAGTACTGGTGCTAAGAAAAATAGGTTGCTTTAGAGAAGACGATGAAGCAGAGAGCCGACGGATGAAAAGAGCACGGGACATTAAACGAGCACACCCATGGCTGCAGGCACCAGCCTCATGGTGACCCGTGACATATGGACAGCCATTGTTTTCCTACCTGAAATCACCAACACACTTTGCTCCAACACATTATGCATTAAGAATGGTGTATTAAACACCAGTCCTGAATGAATCCCCCCATAGGGTTCAGTTGTCTTCTCACAGTAGAAAGATGTACAGAACAGTTCTGAATTTTACAAATCTGAAGCAAGAGTCAAGATTTTCAACTGTATTAAAAGGGTTATCCCATCTCCCACGTTGATGGAATATGGATAGAATGTGCCACCAATGTGTCATAGGTGCGGGTCCCACCTCTGGCACCACTTCTATCTCAAGAATGAGCCCCCAAAAGTCTCTGTTGAGAAAGTAGTAGTAATTGGAACTCTACCATTGATTTCAATGGGAGCTCCGAGTTCAGCCGAACATGCCATCCATGTGTGAGATTGAAAAACCTCTTTTAACTATGTAGCTAAAATGTAAACACTAGTTCATCTTTTTTTTGTGATAGTATCTAGAGCAGTTACGTTTAATATGGAGTAGCAGTAAAATAGGTCAGTTTTGAAACTGTAATTCTTGTCATAAGAGTTTATTATAGGTCATACAATCTTTCTGTTGATATTTGTTTTTACTATGGATTCCAGATTGGAAGTTTCACTAGACCCCTGGCTAGTTTCTTAGTTACTGTATCTCATCTGTCTTGACAATTGCTCATCAAATTAAAGATCTTGTACGATGGATAAGTGCTTGTTCTAGATAAATGCTGTACATGTATATTCCATATAGTCCTTTATTTCTGATGGACTATGTGATACTCTCTTTACCATGATCCCTAATTACTAACCCCCACTTTCTGTCACTCCCTGCACTTGGGCACTCAAAGGCACTTACCTGTATTGATTTTACAGTCGGGGGTGGCAGGTCATCCATTTTTTAAAATTTTTATTATTATTATTATTTTTATTATTATTTATTATTATTTTTTTATTTTTTTTATTTTAAAAAGCGCCATTGTTTCCCAGGGCGTTTTTACATTCGGGGGGGTTTCATACATTACATAAGTAAAAACGAGTACATTTAAGGGGTAAGGGAAAATTGGAGACAGGGGAGAGAGGACCCTCCCCCGCGGGGGGCTTAAAATCTAAAAAGGGGGGGGAAAGGGGACGGAGGTGAGGGGTGGGGAATTTTCTTTTGGGGGAAAGAAAGTGACAAAGTTTGTAAAGGGTTTTATAGGCAACCCTGAAGAAATGGGTTTTCGGGGTTTTTTTGGAAGGGGTGAAAGGGGAAAGGAGAGTTGATTGTTGGGGGGGGCAGCGGGTTCCGAGTGTGGGTTTGTTTGAAAGGGGAAAAGAAGTCTTGGGGGGCCGGTTGTGGGGGAGCTGAAAGGGGAGGCAGAGGAAAAAGGCCCTGTGGGAGGGGGAGAGTGCTTTTGGGGGGAAGATTTTGGAAATTGGGGCAGAGATGTATGGAGGGGGAGGTCGGAGAGCCTTGTAGGTCTTTTGGTTAGTAGTTTAAAAATGAATTGGGCTGGGAAATTTGGGGAAGCCATTTGAAGGGATTGGCAGAGGGGAGAGGCAAAAGGATAGCGAGGAGAGAGGTGGATAAAGGGCAGCAGAGTTAAAAGGGTGGATTGGAGGGGGGGCCCAGGGTGCTAGCTGGGGGGGGCCACTGAGAAGGAAGTTGCGTAGTCTAAGGCGGGGGAAAGAGGGAAAAAGGGATGGACCAGCATTTTTTTTAGTGTCATAGGCCCGGGGAAAGGCGGATGCGAGAGGGGTTTTTCAGGTGGGGGGCGGGGAGGCAGAGGTGGGGGGTTTTGGAAAGGTTGGTTTGAAAGATAAAGCAGGGGTTAGGATTTCCCCAAGACAGCGGACTTGTGGGGCGGTGAAAGTTTAGAGCCCTTGACTGTAAAAGAGAGATCAGGTGGGGGATAGAGAGGGTGGTGGAAAGATGATGGGGTTCTGTTTTCTCCCCATTTAAATTTTGGAGAAAGCGATGAGAAGATGGAGGAAATGGAGGGGCAGGGGCCAAATCAGGGTCCGGAGGGTAGAGAAGTGCTTTTATGTAAAAAATCCCCTGTATTTAAAGTAAACATGGGGTGGATTAAAATGTAAAAAGGCATTTTTCCCCCCTTGTCTCCACCAAAAATTCCTTTTAAAATTTTAAGCTTAGGACCCTCACACCCCCGTGGGGCTCATCTGTAAGTAGATTTGTACTGTGTAAAGTCTGTCTTTTGTCTGTAATTATTTCCCCTTTTACTTTGTGAAAATGCTGCAGAAATGTTGGGCTTTTAAATAAAATTTTTATTATCATTATTATTATTGATTCTTCTCAATAAGCTTTAATTGGTTTTGAATATTCAATACTTTAGGAAAAGCTCTTGTTTTTACAACCATTTATGTCCATTATTTATTTGTGGTTTTCTTTAAAAAGATATTAAATTATTTTAAAAAATGTCCTTTCATTTTAAATTCCTAAATTCACTTAATTTATACCCAAAGGGAAAAGTAATTTAGGGATTCACTATAAATTTTAGAGAGGGCCAAAGGGCTTTCATCAATGTGCTACTGCCCTGGTGACTTTACCCCGCAGAAATTTTTTTCCACCCAAAGCAAAAATTTCGTTTTCTCCCACAGTCTTTAGGGTTGCTTTTAAATGGGATTTATTGACACTTTTGTTTGGATAATAATAGAGGCGCTTATATCATTCATCTCTTTGAAGCCAGTCATGTACAGTGCTCAACATAGATGAATTGCCTGACCCGGTTATGAACCATTGTTGTTATTGCTTATAATTAACAAGAATGAAGTCTTTTTGTCTAACATTCAAAGGAGCCAGAGCAGGATGTGTTGATTGGGATCCATCTAACACTAATCTGTAAACTAAACAGTTGTTCACGCATGAGATACTCTTTATAGATGAGAGATAATTGCACTTACAAGACTCCTAATGACCAACAATTTAACTCTTTATATTTTTTTACATTGTTTTTTTGAGCAGGCGACATCCAAAATTTAAAATTTTCTCAAGTTCAGCAGTAATCAAGTAATTAATCTTTGTGGCTATTTAAGCTTTCTGGGTGGTCTTAGGCCTTGTGATACTTCCTGTGAGGCTCATTGTGGGAGAGCTACATCCTTTCTATGACATTCTTATGACCTTATTATTCGTAGGTTTATTTGCTTACTGCGACAAATGTAAACACTTGTTCACATCATCCTTCTTTTTTCATATCATTAATGAATTGTCGAATGCAAGTAAACCCCACTCTACTGTCCAAAATATACTTGTTAGTAAGGTCATATCTAGATTTACTTTTTTACAAGATTCTGACTTTTTTTCACACCCCAAAAGTCTTACATTAGTTGTTTTTTTTTATTCCACTGTTTAGGTAATGATGTCATACAAATGTAGCTTAGCTGAAGGACTGTTAGAGGGGTTAAAGGTTTTACCAACCATAAGAAGTAATTGCTTATAGCCAGGGTTTGCCATTAGTTCATTACTAGTGTGGGACCAACCTCCGGAACTCTTGAAGAAAGTAATTGAAGCCTCTTTGCATTTTCCATGACCGGTGCTTCTCCTGACCATCTACTATTACTATGTATAGTTGCATAGTTAGTACTTTTGGAAAAAGACATGTCCATTACGTTCAACCCAGGGTGGGGAAGATGTTGGTGAAGGGAGGGGGAATAGGGATTTTTAAAGCTTTGTTTCTCCTACTGATAAAGATTTTTAAACCCATAAGGCAAGAACCAATCTGCCATAAGGAATATTTCATTCCTGATCCTAAAATTGCCATCAGACTGGATCCAGATGTTTTATACGGCTACATAAGTATTAATATTATATAGTTTTAAGTAGTTATCTAAGCCTTTCTTGAATCCCTCACCTGTTACTGTTTTGAGCAGCTACTGAGGTGGCTATTCCACAGATTCACAGTTCTTATGGTAAATAAGGCTTTTCTCTTCTGTAGAGAACTCTAACACAGCTCTTTCAAGTGAATGACCTGTATGGCACTTTCCTGGAAAAAAGTGCCATCTTAGTTACATAGTTAGTACGGTTGAAAAAAGACATCCATCCATCAAGTTCGACCAAGGGTGGGGAAAAAGTGGCTGAAGGGAGGAATATAAAGAGTTTTTTAAGCTTAGTTTCCCCTACTGATGAAGACTTTGAAACCCATTAGGCAAGAACCAGTCTGCCCTGAAGAAGATTTCAATCCTGATCCCAAAGTTGCCATCAGACTGGATCTAGAAATTTTTTACGGCTACCTA
This sequence comes from Phyllomedusa bahiana, assembly GCA_025379985.1. Taxonomy (NCBI): domain Eukaryota; kingdom Metazoa; phylum Chordata; class Amphibia; order Anura; family Hylidae; genus Phyllomedusa; species Phyllomedusa bahiana. The sequence continues at coordinate 61,748 of JAODAL010021520.1, read as the reverse complement.
CGTATGAATATTATTTAGTTGTAAGTGGTTATCTAAGCCTTTCTTAAAACTCTCAACTGTTCCAGCTGTGACCAATTCTTTTAACATCGCCTCATAACAAAGATACTCCATTCCCTTTATTAGTTTGGTTGCTCGGCTTTGTACTCTCTCTAGCTCCACTACATCCTTTCTGAACAGCAGAACTGAACAGCATATTCCAAACTCATGCTTTAAATAGCTAAAATATAACATCCCTGTCCCGCGAGTCCATGCCTCTTTTAATACACGCCAATATCCTGCTTGCCTTAGAGGCAGCTGATTGACATTGCATGCTATTCTGTAGGTCTACAAGTACACCCAGATCCTTCTCAATAAGCGATTCTCCCAGTTTTTCACCCTCTAGGACAAATGATGCCTGCAGATTATTCGTACCCAGATGCAGAACTTTACATTTATCCACATTGAACCTCATTTGCCAAGTTGATGCCCAAACACTTGGGGAGACATGTCCCATTAGGACTGCACCATTTTTTTGGTGTATTTTGCATCTATATAAATGAAATGAAGTACACCAAAACTATGCGCATTATACATCAGGCATGACACATTTGAATGCACCTAAAGTCGGCACATCAAATATGCTAGCAATGATGTATTAGGCGCATTAATTTTATTATGCAAGGTATACCATATGCCAGATTTTTAACAGGTTCATTCATTCAGGCACCCTATACACTCATTTAATGTGTCTTAAAACTGGCAAACTCTTCTCTGACATGTCGCCCTAAGTGTGTCCAGGTCTGCTTGCAATTTATGAACATCTTCCATAGATTGCACTAAACTACATAGCTTGGTGTCATCTGCAAAAATAGAAATAGTGCCATTAATTCCCTCCCCTATATCATTAATAAATACAATGAACAAAAGAGGACCCAGTACTGAACCTTGGGGTCACCACTTATAACCCAGGACCATTCAGAGTAGGATTCATTTACCATCACTCTCTGAGTACGATTTATTCTCTTTTTACTTTGGTTATCCTGTTAAGCTCATCCCCTGTTAACCCATGCTGAAGATTTTAGGGGGAAATGCGTCGGGACTCAGAATACACATTTCTTTTTTGGGAATCATCTATCCCAAGCTTATAGCTGTAATAGGTCTTGAATAGGGAGTACTAGAGAGATATTTAGATATACAAAGGGCCGCCCCTTGTCGGGGCAATGACTCCATGCACAACATAGGGATCATCTTAGGGACCTGCTAAGGAGAGTCAATATATATACAATCTATTTCTAAATTGGGGCTTGTGGCCCCCTGTTTTAGATGACAACTCTCTTGTTGGGGTTTTTCTTTAATTAGCCAAGTCCAGCAGCTTGGTAACTTTCCCTAGTATACCGTATTTTTCGGACTGTAAAATACACTTTTTTTCCCCCAAATTGGGGAGGAAAATGGGAGTGCATCTTATAGTCCAAATGATGTAGTATCTCAGGTAGGCAGGAGGCTGGAGCTGGGCGATGTTGTGGGCAGCGGCTGTTCACTACAGCTGGCAGCCACCGCTAACAGCAGGGAATGGATCTTTAGACACCACGGCGATCATTGCCGCATCATTTAGTTCAACCAAACAACCAGCTCCCCCTCGTGACGCAATTGCTGTCAAGTCCCTTTGGGGGGGACTAACGGGGACTGTTGCTGTATGAAAACTGTATAGGTTAAGGGGCTGTATTTTTTTGCCCCTAGAACCCAAACAGGCTCCCCTTTTATTTTTTCAGGCACTATTGAAATGAAGTGAGCTCTGATTGGTTTCTATTGGCAACAACAAAGTCTTAGACCTAGACGTTTTCTTATTAGCCCCGGATTCCTTCAGTAATTTCAGGGCCCCCTTTAGCCAAAAAATTGGGCTCCTAGTTTTTAAACTTTTTCAGGGGCCCCCGAAAAGGATATGCCCGTCCTGCCCTTATGGCACCCTTGCATGTGGCCCTAAGTATTAAAGTATGTGGCAATTTTACAAATAAAAAAAAATAAAAAATTATACATAATTTGTATTGTTGCGTTAGTAAAAGTCTGATGTATTAAAATATAACATCATTTACCACGTACGCTGAACACTGTAGAAGAAGACCACTAGTGATGGGTTTTTAGAGTAATTTATTATTTTATATACTTTTGTAGTGTTTTGTTGCTCCGCTGTGTGATCTCTTTCTCACTATACTTTATTTGTCAATAATTTTTAATAAACTGTATGCTATTTGTGGCATCCTACTATTACTGTGAACACAGCAGCTGAACAACTCTTTAATTATTTCTTTATATGTGTTACTATTTCTTGTTTGTACTTTCTACCTGTACACCCACCAGTCTTTGTTTTTATTGATTTCCCCTTGTCATATATGTTTTTAACTATATCCTGTCTAGTGACATTTGTCTATATTTATTAATATTTATAAATAATAAATATATAATTAATATTTTTGTTATACATTTTTTGTTGAATATTATTTTTTGTCCATATTTTTCTCTATGTACATTTACCCCTGGCACTCCTTATTTTCTTGCTGTGGGTTTCATGTATTGGTGCGTTTTCAAAGGGTATCATTGGAGTTAAGAAACTTTGCTTTTCTTGGTTGAGTTTAAACATTGTTTTGTGTCATATCTGTGATTTGTCTAGCTGCTATGAAACAAAAAACGAGGTGACCATTCTCTTAAAGCGTAAAACCCCCCCAATTTTTTTAGAGTTTTGGTTAAAAATTGATCTGAGCTTTTCTGAGTTTTGTGTAACTAGATAATACTCAATCCTGTAATCCATTAATGCCCCCTAGAGGCCAGGACGAAAAAACCAGAAAATTTAAGGGAACAGTCAGGAGGTGGAAAATTTTATAATTAAAAAAGTGATAGAGCAAGTTATTTACAAGCCCTAGAGATCAGTTAATCCTTGTGTTAAAAAATGGGTTTAAGTGCTTAATGATGAATTATAGTTATCCTATAATGATGAATTGTGGTATTCTATAATGATGAATTAAAGTATTCTATCTATTTTTTTTTTTTTTTAAAAGCGAAGATCAAGAATAGAAGAAATAGAAATGTCTCTAATATACTTGTTCTGTGTTGAGGATCCACACCTGAATTATAATTAAAAAAATAACAATAATGTAGAATAAAAAAATATATTCACCGTTAGGCTATGTTCACACGGCTTAACTGCGGGACGTAATTTACGCCCCGCAATTACGCCGTGTGGCGGGGGCGGGGGGGGGAGCGGGGGACTGAGCTGGGGGCCGGCACTTCGCCGGCCCATTGCCCTTGCATTACCAGCGGCGCGTACACGCCGCTGGTAATTCACCATGTCACTTAAATCTCCCCGCCCGGCGGATTCGCCGAGCAAGGAGAGGAGAATAATCCATAGTTCTTATGAGAACTGTGGATTACCGTAATGAATGGGCCTTTTCAGCCCGTAATTTGCGCACTTCGGCGCGTAATTACGGACCGAAATATGGCCCATTTAAGCCGTGTGAACATGGCCTTAAAGTGGACTGTAGACTGTAAGGCCCTGTTCACACGGCTTATTTGCCGACAGATTGGCGCTGTATTCCGCGGCGGATTTGCGCTTAAATCCGGCCCCAATCCGTCGGAGTTTTTTAGGGGAAACCCACTGCCTCATGAGAACAAGGTTTTTCCTTTCGCTCCCCCCCCCCGCTCGGCAAATCCCCCAAAGGGGGGAAAAGGAAAAAGTGCCCAGGCCCATTATTTACGGGGGCGGACGCGCCGAAAAAAATTTCCCATTGTCTAGGGGGCCCGGGGAGCGGCGCCCCCGCCGCGCCCCGGGGCCCCGCCCCATCCCGCCCCCTTTTTTCCCCAACGGCGGTTTTGTGCGCTCAAAACGGCGCAAAAAACCCCGGGGAAAAACCCCGGGGTGAACACGGCCAAAGCCCTCCCCTCCCTGTGTACCAGTTGTTAGTTATTTATTTTTAAACCTTGTACTTTTTTTGACCTACTTTATATACCTTTATATACTCGAGTATAAGCCGATTTTTTTCAGAAAAAAAAAATGTGCTAAAAAAATCCCCCCTTGGTTTTTTACTCAGTAAAGGGTCGGCGCTGCGGGGCCCCCAAAGGGGCCGCAGGGACGCTTCAGCTTATGCGGGTCCCCCGGGACGCATAAAAATAAATGCTGAGTAGCTGACAGCACCCGGGGGCGCGCGGTGGCCCCTGCGCGTCCACGACTCCCCGAAATTACTTGCAAACCTCTCCCGTTTTTGGCGGGGGGGTCCCGCAAATTTGGGGTCCCCCCCCCCCGCCACCCCCGGCAGGGGTTGGAAAAAAACCCCCCGCCCCCACGGCAGCGGGGGCTTTTTAAATGACTGCGGCCCCAAGTAGCCCCGGGTGCGTACTCTGGCGCCCCCGGGGGTCGTCCAACAGGCGGGTGAAGGGGCCGCCGCCCCGCTTCACCCCCCCCGGATTTCTCGCTGAGCGGGGGGGAGGCGGGAAAGGGATATCTCCCTCCTCCCCCTGTTATAGGGTTTCCCGGTTTTGTGCACCGTACATACAGGTAAAGGGGGCGCAGGGGAAGTGCCCGCACTCCTGCATTTTCCACTCCCCTGCGCGCTAAAGGAGTTTCGAGGTTCCGGAGCGGGCAGGACCCCGGGTAAGGTGAGTGACTTTTATTATTTTTATTTTTATTGTTTAAAAGGGGGGGCTCTACGGGCTACAATGGGGGCATCACCTAACAAAAAAGGGGGGCACTACCTGACTAAATGGGGGCTTTTACCTGGAAACAGGGGGGGCATCTCCCCCGGGCAACAATGGGGGGGGCACAAATTGGGCCTTACAATGGGGCAACTCCCTGAAAAACCAAAGGGGGAAACTACCTGGAAACCGGGGAGGGGGCACTACCTGGCAGAAGGGGGGCACTACCCGGGCAACAGGGGGGGGCATCTACCTGACTCCCAAAGGGGGGCATCTCCCGGGCTAACAAATGGGGGCATCCCCTGGCTAAAAAAGGGGGGCACTCCCCTGGCAACAGAGGGGCACTACCTGGCTAAAAAGGGGGGCATCTAGTGGCAACAGGGGGGGCACTCCCTTGGGGTAACATGGGGGAAAATTTCCCTGGCTAAAAAATGGGGCATTTCCCTGGCTAAAAAATTTGGGGGTTCTACCTGGCTAACAAAGGGGGGCATCCCCTGGCTAAAAATTTGGCTCTCCCCGGGCCCTTACAGAGGGCCCCATCTACTTGGCAAAAGAGGGGGAATCTACCTGGCAACAAAAGGGGGAAATCTACCTGACTAAAAAGGGGGGCAGCTACCTGGCAAAAATTTGGGGGCACTACCTGGAAACAGAGGGGGCACAAAGATGGCTAACAATGGGGGAACTACGGGCCCAACAGGGGGGGGAAACTACCTGGCTAACTTTAGGGGCAAACTACGGGGAAAAAAAAGGGGGGGGCACTACCTGGCAAAAAAAAGGGGGGTTTTTCCCTGGCTAACAAGGGGGGGGAAATTTTCCCGCTAACAAGGGGGGCACCCTACCTGGCTAAAAAGGGGGGCATCTCCCTGGTAAAAAAGGGGCATCTACCTGGCAACAAAGGGGGGCATCTACCGGGCTAACAAAGGGGGGAATTTCTCCCTTTCCCTAAAAAAAGGGGGGCACCCTACCTGGCTAAAAAAATTTGGCTCAAACCTGGTACAGAGGGGCATCTATTTGGGCTACGGGGGGGCATTTTACTTGGCAAACAAGGGGCAAAAAAATTTTGCCTACAAGGGGCTTTCTACCTGCCTGTAAGGGGGGGAAATTTAACCGGGTTTTAGGGGGGCTATTACCGGGCTATAAGGGCATCTACCTTATGCATTTAGGTGGAGTGGGTGTGGCTTTTTTTAAAGGGGGGTGGCACACTGACAAGATGGGCATGGCTTTTGCCCAAAATTTTTTCCGCGGCGCGCTACACCGGGCCCCAACACAGTCTCCTGCTTTTTCAATTTCAAAAGTTGGGCCCAAATTGCTCCTCCGGGGGGCCCCATGCGGAAAGAATACCCCCGTTTGGGGCAGAGGGCCGGGCGCTCCCTGCTCCCCAGGGGACTCCGGCCGGGGCCGGGAGGGGCTGGCGGCGGGCCGGAGTTTTCCGGCACAGGCAGCGGGTGTGTTCCCTCACGCTGTGTGCATGGCCTGATGAAATCCCCCCGCCTGTGCCCCAGAAGACCGAGGAAACGCGCGGGAGGCCGGGCAAACGAGGAAGGGGGAGCGGCGAGGGGGCGGAAACAGCGGGGAGCCAGGGGAAGTGTGTTTTTTTTTTTTTAAAAAACATGCCCATACCCTGCCTATATCCCGTAAAGGGGGACCAATAATGGCCTATACCTTTCCTATGCCCCGGCATAACCAAACCCATACCTGGGTATAAAACCCAACCAAAACCTACTGTAAAAATACCATACCTGGCTGGAAACCCACCTATACCTGGCTGTAACCCCACCTATACCTGGCTATAACCCCCAAGGGAACCCTTATACTCCCTATAGCCCCGCCAGGGGGACCCTATACCTCCCAAAAACCAACCCCAGAGGGAAAAATTATTTCCTGCCTAAAGCCTGCTTTGGGGGGAAACCCATACCGCCTTTTAACGGAAACCCATACCTGCCCCATAAAAATACCCAGGGGGGCCCTTTTCCCGCCTATAAAAGACCTAATAGCCTGGCCCTGGGGGGACCTAAATTGCCCCATAAAAGACTATAGCCTGCCCCAGGGGGCCTATAACCCCTTTTATAACCCACCTATAACCTGTCCCAGGGGGGCCTAACCTCCATAAATCTGCCTATGGGGGGCAGTTTTCCTTCCTGTAGCCTGCCCAAGGGGACATTTTAGCTGCCTATACCTGCCCAAAAACGGGCCTTTTACCTGCCTATAAACCCCCTATGGGGGACATTTAAAAATGCCTATATCACCCCATGTGGGACATTTTAAAAAGGGGTATAAAGGCCTATGGGGGAAAATTAAACGCCTATAAAGCCTTTATCTGCCTATGAGGGACATTAAAATGCCTATTTAAAATTTTTTTGGTTTTTATTTTTTTTTTAAAAATTTACCATTGCCGCTGCTTTTTTCCCCCCTAGGCTTAAACTCGAGGGCAATAACTTTCCCCTTTTTTTTTGGGAAAAATAGGGGGCCTCGGCTTATACTTGGGGCGGCTTTTTAATGAGTATATACCCGGGATACAAACCCCCTCGATTTGTTTCAGCGCCCCGGAAAAAAGGGCGCTCTAAAAAAAAAATAATAATAAAAATAATAATAATAAAAAAAATAAAAAAAAAAAATAAAAAAGTGTAATTTTGGGGTAAATGTAAAGTCTGTGGGTACAGTTTAAGAGATAGAGGCAGCAAAATATCCTGGTCCAGAGATATTTCCCTGTATCTGCAGGGCGAATGCAGAGACAATCAAAGAAAAAACTCCTGCCGGAAATTTGTTTGGATTTTTCTTTTCCATTTTATTGTAATTTTATCACACTACTACTTACATATCCGTACTCTAGTGGATTATAAAACCTGCATTTTCCATGATTGTGGATTACAATTCGTACATCTATATGCATCTGGATGAAGACATCTGCATTATCCGTGACCGTGGATTGCAATTTATGTAGCGTTGTGAATGTGGATTACAAAATCTGCATTATTTGTGATTGTGTGTTACATTTCATACATCCATATGCCTTGTGAGGACTAGCGGTCACAGAGGCAGGCACAAGTGAGTAGGTTGCAACAAAAATACAGGGTTTTATTTTTACCTGCAAAACAAACAGCAGAAATAACAGAAAGTCTTATGCAGCAGGCTTACTTCAGCCGTTTAGCATGCAGCAAAACAAAGGTTAAGTCCAGCATCAAAAAGAACTAAACATGTAATCCACCGTGTAGCTGGTGAAGTCTCTTTGTAGAAGACCCACTGGTCTGGTTCAGGGGTCAGTAGCAGGCTCCTCTCTCCTGCTCAGCACCCTCTGGAGATAAAGGGCTCCCATACACTTCTCAGCGTCAGGTTTTCACTCTCTCAAGTGGTCTCCACCTTAACATTCTTTAAAGGACCATGTTTGAATGGCCTCCCACCCACGCTACAGCATTTCAGAAAAAAAACTGCCCAATAAAGCTGCACAGCAGCTATACTAAAATACACAAACATAAGTAAACTGCCGTCTTTTCCCCCACCAAGGTCTGGTTCCTTGGTGGCCCCACTAGTGCAGATCTCCTGCTGCCATTCAGCCATTTGGAAAGGCCGGGATGTACCAGTGGATCGGCCTCCCTTACATCCCTGGAACTTCCATACACCTTGCATCAGGGGCGTAACTACCGGGGTAGCAAACGTAGCAGCTGCTCCGGTGCCCGTGCTCTTAGGGGCCAGCAGCAGCAAACACGTCTGCTACCGCAGTAGTTTGGCTCCTGCACCCGTCGGCAGTGAACATACTAGTTCACTGCCAGTGGACGCGGAGCTGCGGGGCCCGGCGCTTCCTACCTCTGAGCGCCCGGGCACTCCAGCCCGAGCGCTTAGAGGCAGGACTGGCCAGTATTAGCAGTGCAGAGCTCCGCTCTGCTAATCAGCCTGCACCGGCCCATAGTGCTGACGTGTGCTGCGCAATGACGTCACATCATCGCGCGGCTTGTGCCGAGCACAGACTGGCCAGCCGGCTGCGCGGTCACATCGAGGGAGCGAGAGACAGGTGAGTTTCTTTTTTTTTAATATTAATGAAGCCCCCTGCCTGCCAAAAAATTTTGGCCCCTAATAGCCCGGTCGACTATATTTTGGCCCCAAAACCCTGCCCTGCCTAAAAATCTAGCCCCTGTCCCTTCGGGCCCGATATTTTGGCCCAAATAGCCCTGCCTGCCTATATATCAAAGCCCTTGTAGCCCTCCCTGCCTAAAAAATCAACCCCCTAAAAAACGCTCCTGCCTATATCCCTTTGCCCCTATAGCCCTCCCTTTCCATATAATTTGGGCCCCCAAATCCCCTTTCCCTTTCCCCAAATATTTTTTCCCCAAAAGGGCCCGCCTGCCTATAAAAGGGGCCAAATGGGCCCTGCCTGCCTATAATCTACCCCCCTAAAAGCCCGCCCTCCCCAAATAATCAAAGCCCAAAAAACCCCCAACCGCCAACATATTGACCCCTATACCCCTTGCCTGCCTATAATTGGCCCCTATACCCCTTTCCCTTTTTAAAATTGGCCCCTATAGCCCTCCCCTGCCTATATTTTGGGCCCCTTTTTCCTTGCCTGCCAATAAAATTGGGTTTCAAATCCCCCCTGCCCTGCCTATAAAAATCAACCCCTATACCCCCTGCCGGGGCCGAAAATTTTGGGGCCCCCTATACCCTCCCTGCCTATATTTTTGGCCCCTATACCCCTTTGCCCTACCTATAAATCTAATCCCCCTAAACCCCTTTCCCGGCCGATAAAATTGTTTCCCTAAAGCCCTGCCTGCCTAATAAAAAAAAAGCCCCCAAAACCCCTGCCGCCTATATTTTTGGCCCCTATAGCACTTTTCCCCCTAAAATTGGTCCTTATAGCCCGGGCCTGCCTATATATCTACCCCATACCCCTGCCCCTGCCTATATATCTACCCCCTAAAAGCCCTACCTGCAAAAATTTTTTACCCCTAAGCCTTTTTCCTTTTGCCTATATATTTCCCCTATAGCCCTGCCTGCCTAAATTTGCCCCCCCTATACCCTCCCTGCCTATAAAAGGGCCCCCCTATACCCTGCCTTTTATATTGGCCCCTTACCCCTTTTGGCTCCCTTTATATTTTGGGCCCCCGGAAAGCCCTCCCCCTGCCTATTATTGGTTCAATAACCCTGTCGCCTATAAAATCAGCCCCTAAAACCCCCTGCCTGCCGATATATTGGTCCCAAAAAGCCCTGCCTGCCTATAAAATTGGCCCCTAAAACCCTCCCCTGCCTATTTTGGGCCCCCTTACCCCCCTTGCCTAATTTTGGGCCCCCCATACCCCTCCCCCTTCTGCCTAAATTTGGGGCCCCGGGTAGCCCTCCTGCCTATATTTTTTGGTTCTTTTTACCCCGTCTCCCTTTTTTTAAAACTAGCCCCAAAAAAAAACCCGTTCGCCGATATATTGGTCCCTATACCCCTTTTCCTGCCAAATATTGGGCCCCTATACCCGGCCTCCTATATATTGGTCCCAAATGGGCCCTGTTTTCCCTATAAAACTATCCCCTAAAAGCCCTACCTCCAACTTTTTTGACCCCAAAACCCTTTTCCCTGCCTATAAATTTTGGCCCCCGATACCCCTCCCTTTCCCTAAAATTTTGGGTTTTCTTAAAACCCCTGCCCTCCTTTTAATCTGGGCCCCTATCCCTGCTGCCGATATTTTGGCCCAATAGCACGGCCGCCCTAAAAAATTGGTCCGTATACCCCCTGCCTGCCAAAATACCCTACCCCTAAGGCCCCTTGCTGCCTAAATATTTTATCCCCTAAAAGCCCTACCTGCCTACATTTTGCCCAAAAAAAGCCTTTCCCCACCCCTAAAATTTTTTCCCCTAAACCCCCAGCCCCCCCTTAATATTTTTCCCCTTTTGGGCCCCCCCTCCCCCCCATATATTTGCCCCCAAAACCCTGCCAATATATGGCCCCTATAGCCCTGGCTGCCTAAAAAAGGGCCCCCGATACCCCCGCCGCCTATTATTTGGTTCTAAAAACCCAAATTTTCCTATATATCTACCCCCCCTAAACCCTTTCCCGATATATTTGGGTCCCAATAGCCCTCCCTTTCCCCTTAAATACCCCTAAACCCTCCCTGCCCCTAAAACCCAACCCCTATAGCCGGGTTTGCCTATAAAAAATTGGCCCTATACCCCCCCCCTGCCCCCCCCCCCCCCCCCCCAAAAAATTTGTGCCTAATAGGAAAGCCCTGCCGCCTAAATATCAAAGGCCCTAAAACCCCCTTCTGCCTATATATCTAGCCCCTTTTAAGCCCTGCCTGCCAATAAATTGCCCCCCTATAACTTTCCCTTTCCCTAAAAAATTGGCCCCAAAAAAACCTCCCGCCTATATAAGGGCCCCAAAATACCCCCTGCCCGCCTAATATTGGCCCTTTAAAGCCCCCCTGCCTAAATATCACCCCTTTACCCCCCTTCCCTATATAACCCCCCTATACCCCTGCCTGCCAATAAAAGGCCCCCAATAGCACGCCCCCAAAATTTTTGGCCCCCTAAACCCGGGCCGGGCCTATATCCCCCTACCCCTAAATCCCTTTCCCCTAACTAAATAGGGACCCCTAAAAGGCCTTGCCCCCTATATATTGGCCCCTAAAAAGCCCGAAAGGGCCCCTATATAGGGGGTTTCCCTATAGCCCGCCTGCCTATATAATCTACCCCTATTAGCCCGGGCCTCCTATAAAGGCCCCCCTAAAGCCCTCCTTTCAAATTTTTTTTAGGTAGAGTATGGGGGCCCCATAAAAAGACGGGCAGAGTTTAGGTACTATAGGGCGCCAATAGATAGGCGAGCTTGATAGTATAGGGCTCTTAGATAGACAGGGTTTAGGCCTATAGTTGGAAAAGGCAGAGCTTAGGTAGCTATAGGGGCCCCATTTTGTGGCGGCAGGCTTGGGGGGTTTAGGCTAAAGGGGCCCCCAACAGGCAAGACGGCATAGGGTAGGCTATAGGGGGATATATATGGGCCCGGGCTTAAGTGGCTATAGGGGCCCCAAACAGGAAGGCGGGGGCATAAGTAGGCTTTGGGGCCCATAAGGCGGGAAAAGGGCATAGGGTGGCTATAGGGGGCCACATATAAGGCAGGGGGGGGGCTTTTGGGAAAGTCTATAGGGGCCATAAAAGGCAGGTAGGGAAGGGTAGGCAAGGGGCCATATATATAGGCAGGCATGGCTATAGGGGCCAATATTTTGGCAGGCAGGGCTATAGAGGCCAATATATAGGCAGACAGGGCTATAGGGGATAGATATATAGGCAGGCTAGGCTAAAAGGACCTATATATAGGCAGGTAGGGCTATAGGGGCTAGATATATAGGCAGGAAAGGGGGGTATGGGGCCCAATTTGGCAGCAGGGCTATAGGGACCAATAAAAAGGCAGGCAGGGCTATAGGGGCTAGATAATAGGCGGAGGGTTTTATAGGGGCTAGTATATAGGGGGGCAGGGCTAAAAGGGGCTAGATATATAGGCGGCGGGGCTATGGGACCAATATATAGGCAGGCAGGGCTATAGGGCCAATATATAGGCAGGCAGGGGGGGGGCTATGGGGCCAATATTGGAGGCAAGGCTATGGGGTAAAATATATGGGAGGCAGGGCTTGGGACTAGTATATAGGCAGCAGGGCTATAGGGGCTAGGTATATAGGCAGGCAGAGCTATAGGGGCCAATACTTTGAGATTCTTAGTTCAAACGTTTTGATCAAAAAAATGTTTAAGCCACCCACGGCTTACAACGTGATCTCAAGGTGGGTGAACTAAGAATCTCAAAGTTTTTTTCATGTTTTGATAGATAGCATAAATGCTTTTTTGGATTTTTCGATGTATTGTAAGCCCTTTTAGCGTGTTTGCCATTGGTAATGGTGGGGTGTGTATAAAAAACTGCTTTAAAAATCTTATAGGGAGGAAGGGATGCCCCCCTTTTTTGTTTCTTGCACCCGCCCCCTTCACGGGCTTTTATAATGCAGATGTTGCAGGTTGGTGTCTTTTATTTTTCTCCTGGTAATGGAGGTCGGTTGCCCCTAGGAGAAGTCTAAATTTTGGTTAATTGGAGGGGTAAAGATAGTGTAGGACCACCCCTTGTGATCACGTTGTAACCCGGGGGTGGCTTAAACATTTTTTGATCAAAACGTGGAACCAAGAATCTCAAAGTTTTTTCATGATGATAGATACAAAATGCTTCTTTGGGGGTTTTCCATGATTGAAACCCCTATACTCTACCTAAACCCTTTTGAAGCCTATAGGGGGCCCCAAAAAAGCTCCTAAACTCTTTCTATCTATAGGGGGCCCCTTTCTAGCCCCCAAAACCCTGCCTGCCAAAAATGGACCTCTTTATCCCGGGGGAGGGCAGGGAGTGGGGTGTGGAAAAGTGGGGGATTCAAGAATTTTTGTCTAAATCCCCGGGGACAAGTGTTCGGGGATGTCATCATGGCGGTCTGAACGAATGCAGAAAAAAAGGAAAGTCAAACTTGTCAGAAAAATACTGTGAGTCACAAATGTAATCACTTTAATCCATATGCTGGGGGGCTGTGTACACGGGTTTTCCCCACATGGCACTTTTGGGGGGGTTATATACAGTCTGCGAGCCTGTGTACGCTAGATACAACCCTATATGGTCACTATTGGCAGACTATTGGTCTTTGTAAACTGATCAGTAATAGTGTGAGGTTTTTCGTACTTGTGGTGGTAATTTGTGGGCTTGTTTTGGCGGTAAATCGATCCATATTTGTAGTGTTGTGGTAATATTGGTTTTTGGTATAGTGGATTTTTTGGTAGCAGTATGTAGTGGATGTATGGTGAGGTATTTGCCCCCCTTTTATTATTTACTTATCTAAGATGTCCTGGAAAAAAGTTCATGTTCAGGGAGGGGGGCGGGGGGGAGGTAGGGGGCCCCATCCAAAAGTTTTCTTTTGGGGCCCCGGTTCTCTAGTTACCCCCCGCCTTGCAGCAAAAACCCATTAGGGACTTCTTCCTCCATACTTTTTTGCTGGGTTTCTTTTACATCCCCCCCCCTCTGCCCCCGGGCCCGGGGATGGGCACTTTAACCACCCCACAGTGGAGCTTTTGGGGTCGCATTTTCTGCTGTTTCCCACCCTATGTTCAGACAAATTTAAAGTCTTGCAGTACCAGGAATCATTTTGTCACCCTTTCGTTATTCCTTTATTTTGGTAATCACTTAATGGTGCAGATTTCAACCAACCTGAATTTTCTACCGCCCGATATCCACAAAAACTCCAAAGCCCACTTTTTTGCCAGAATTCCCCTTTTCTACAATTGAATAGTTCCTTTCCAGGGGGTGTAAGCTTCCTACTCATTATGTGAGGGGTGCTCCTCCCATTTTACCTCCTGTGACTTTCTGCCCCAGTCCTACTTCTGAGGGTCTGTCTGGACAATAAATCTTTGTAAAGTGCCACTAACACCGGTGCTACAGAGGGCTTTTTTTCGGGGCCCAAATGATTTTTCGCCTCCTCAGACCCCTAAAAAATTACTTGTTAAATAAAATAGCGTATCAATTATATATAGTGAAACCGTCCAGTAGGATGTCCATCCTTTCTTTTGTCACTCAATAATATTCTAACGGATAGTATGAATAAAACACGAAAATTGTTTTGGCTAAGTTTTTGGTTTTATTTGTCCAAGGGTTTTTTAAACCCTTTTAGGATCCTTTTATAGCCTTTTTTTATGCATTCTGCTTTTACATCTTTGCTTTGTAGATATACAGGGGGCCCTAGATTATACGGGTGCAACTGCATAACATACATTGCTGAAAGGGCATTCGATTCGCATATGTGGTTTAAAATGCAAATTTAACATATTTCAAAAAATTAAAAGCTAAAAGTATATTCTTCAAAAAAGTTCCTCAGGCAGAATTTAAAAGCAAAAAACTGTACATGATTTATAATCCAAAATCAGCATAAAACACTTAGCCCAATTCAGCCCCGCTACTTCTGGGCTCCCCGCTTGTAGCTCTTTCACGTCTAAAATGATCCTTCGCCGATGTCAAGAAAGGGTACAGCGCCCCCGCGACTTTTCGGGACAATCCCCTTTGTATAAAAAGGGTCCTATAAGGTTTAAAAACCTTGGACAAATAAAAGCTATAATTTAGCGAAAACAATTTTTGTTTTCTATTCTACTTCCGTCTAGAATTTATTGAGTGCACAAACCCCCATTACTGCTTCCTCCTTTGGTTAGGTTGTCAGCAGGGCTTGCAATGGGGGGAAAGTTTTGCAAAACCTGAGTAGTGCACAATCCCCAGGAACGCTTCACCTGCTTTTTTTTAAGGGGTTGGGGCCCACCCTGAATTGCCTCTATTTGGTTTATTTGGGGTTTATTGTGCCCCTCCCCAAAAAATATACCCCAAATTTGCATTCCCCTTAAACGAAAATGCCAATTTCTCAGGATTAGCGAAAAAACCCTGCTTTCCTGAGTGAGTCGAGAATGCCTGTACTTACTTGAGGGGTTTCCCAATAGTATGAAAATACAATATCACCAGGTCGGCGATGCGTATTGGGTTGGGGTTTTAGAATTTGTTCATTTGCCTCAAAAACGTAGGGGGCCCCCCTTGTAAACCCGAAAGGCATCCTGGTGTAGGGGAAAACCGCCCATCTGGGGTAAAAGAAGGCGTTCCCCCTTTGGCCTTTTTGACAGGGGAATCTGCCAGTAACCTTTGCAAAGGGTTTTCGTGTGGTAATGTACCTGGCTGCCCCTAGTCTCTCAATTAATTCTCCACCGGGGGGCATCGGATAGGAACCCCAAATTAGAAGCCTCATTTAGTGGCGAAAATATTACAAAAACCCAAAATGCCTTTTGGGCTTAGGCCCCAACTGATTTTGGCTCTTAAAATGACGCCCGGGGCAAAAAATGCCCCTTCTTCATCAGAGCCCGCTTGTTCCGAGCTTCAAATTTTTAGTAGGGGTTAACTGAACTTTCACCTGAGGGTCCAAAAACTTTTTCATGCTGCACACATGTGGTGCCTGGAAGAGGTGAAGATGCCCCTATTGCGTTGTAATAACTCCTAGGTTTCCTGTCTTTGTTGTTTTGACTGGGTGTCCCCTATGATAAGTTCCCCAATTCTGGGGGGTGTTTATTGTGCACCCGGGGTCACTCTGGGCCTCTCCATAATGCCAAGGCTTTTCAGGTTTCGTGTCATTGGAAAGGTTTTCTTTTCCCCGGTTGTGAATTTTATAGTTCCCTCCCCAAAACCCTCTCACCATTTCTATGCCTGCCACTTAGCGGGAAATTTACTTCAATGTGGGAACGTATGAGCACCCGATCCCCAGGGTTAAACTGCTAATCCTAGTGCCCTATTGTACACCCGGTCTGTTCCCCTGCGCCCTTTCCCGGGTGCTCCTTTACAAGGCATTACGCGGCTGATGCGACCCTGCTTTCGGGCCACATGTTCTATCAACTTTTGAGGGGGTCCCCCCACTTTCCCATGTCTTTTTGGAAATGTCCAGCATACCCCTGGGGTGTCCCATTAAAATTAAAAGGGGGGAAAACCCCGTGGAAGATTGAGGAACTTCTCGGATGAAGAATAGAAGGTATGGCAGCAGAAAATCCCAATCCCTCCCCAATCCTTTTCTACCACCTTTTAAAACATCGCTTAAGTTTTATTGAATCTCTAAAACCAATCCGGGTTTGGGGAGGGTACCCGAGGTCCTTAGTTTTTAATGTGCAATAGTCTAAAAGGGGTTTATTCCCCTAGAATGAGGGTGTCCCTGGTCTTCAGGATTTTTTTTGGGGCCCCTTTTTACAAAAGATCTCACAAACTCTTGGGCAATACACTTCAAGGACGTATTACTTGGGAAAATGGCCTAGGATCCCAAGTCGATTAGAATTACTGGTCCCCCGGGCCGACTTGACCCAAAGGCCCCACAGATCCTAGCATTCTTTCGAAAGGACCTCAATAAGGGGTAGGGGGACTAAAGGGCTCCTGAAATGGGGATGGGAGTGGTTAATTTGGGACGTTTTTGGCAGGTTACGAAATTTTTTAAAACTGTTGGTGACAGTTGGCCAAAAAATCTTTTCAATACCCGCTCTTGCGTTTTTTCTGCCCCCAAGTGGGCCCCCCAGCACATGATGGGAGCCATATCAAGTCCATCTTTTAATAGGGTACGGCACCCAAAAATGTTCCACAAATTTATCATGCACTCTTATAACCTATACAGCAATCATTTTTACAGAAAAATGCGGAAAAACCTTTTTTTGGCGTTTTGACTCTTGTGGGACCCCTTTATCCGTTACCTGGGCCAGGCATTTTTCAAGGTGAGATTTGACAAGTTGTTGGTCCCTGGTACAAAAAGTGAAAGGGGTCTCCTGCCAGTTCCCATGTGCCATTTCCAATTTGGTTTTTGTTTTGGTCAAAAGGGCCCGTAGCAGTCTAGGCTTTTTCCGTGTGGGTATGCTGTCCTCTCTTTTCGGTTAGCCTTGAAAGGGAAATTTTTTTTTTTTTAGCCTGTGAATTTTTTTCTGGATCTTGTAGCCTATTGTCTTGCCTAAGAGTAGCAGTATCCCGTTTATGTTGTGGATGTTTTAAATTTCCGCTTCTCCTCATTGTTTTTGGGTGTAAAAATTAAACGGTGTTTTCCTTCCATAGCTTTAACGGGGGGAAAGAGATTAATCGACATCGAGGACGAAATAGGGGAGATGATTCAAATAAACTGAAATCTACTCCATGGAGATTATTGGTCGAATCACTCATCACTACATATTAGCTTAACTCAGCAGGGCAATACGATTACAGCGATACCCAATTTATATATTTTTTTATGTTTTACATAATAAAAACACTTTTATTCAAAAAGGAAAACATGTTTTTGGGTTTCCCTAGTTGAGATCTTTAAGTTTTTAATTTTTCTGTGTGTGGGCTTCTTTTTTGTGGGATGACTTGATGTTTTTAACGGTATCATTTTGGGTGGCATAAGGCTTTTTGATTGCTTTTAAATGCATTTTTTGGAAGCCAGGGTGAAGAAAATACTGCAATTCTAGTAGGTTTTTTTACTTTTATTTTTAACAGTGCTCACCATGCAGTATATATGACAAGTTAGTTTTACTCTGTTGGATATGGATATGATTACGGCGATACCCAATTTATAAAGTTTTGTTCACATTGAAGTGCTTTAAAAAAAAAGGTGTTTTTATTGCGTATTTTTGTGCATCTCTATCTTCTGATAACTGTTTTATTTTTGGGTATACAGAGCTGTGTTTTTGCAGGATGAACTGATGTTTTCGTTTGTACCATTTGGCCATTTATATGACTTTTTGATCGCTTTTTATTCCATTTTATGTGCTGCGGGGTGAACAAAAATCGCAATTCCGTGACTGTTGTTTTGGAGTCTTTTTTACAGCATTCATCGTTTGGGTTAAATAACATGACAGATTTATAGAGTAGGTCGTTATGCACGTGGCTATACCAAACATGCATACTTTATGCACATCTTATTTTTGGGGTGATTGGCATTTGTAAAAGGGAAAAAGGTGGTGTACGTGTTTTATTTAATTTTTTGGGACAACAGAGAGATGCTTGGTAACCAAGAGAAACTTGTGTGCACTCAGGAAAGAGAAAATATCTCATATCTCCTCAATAAAGCAATAGTCTTTTACCTTTCCCTATGTTTTGAAAGTTAATCAATGTAGTAAGAAAACCCCTTTATTATAACAAACATTTAGTAAGGAATATGGATATGTAAAATAGGGTTTACGGCGCTTTCCAGCTTTTAAAAACTTGGACAGTTTTATAAGTGGAAAAATAACAAGAAAGCCCATCTCTGGCCACAGTAGTCATGTGCCTGTTGCACTATAAAGCAAAGCACCATGAATCAAGGCACAGGTCTTGAAAGTAGTATTCCCATCCACAGGATATGCCATCAATGTCTGTTATACGTGGGTCCCAAGCAAACCAGAGTGCTCCGCATTCCTGGCCACCTTCCCATTCTCTGCTAACATGGCTTTCAAAATGTTTTACTACATACTGTGGAGATTAGCATCAGGTAGGCAAGCTGGGAGTCCACAGACAGAGACCGTGACACAGGTAAAAGTCCAAGTTCCAGGCACTGCCTGGGTTTATTGAGTAAACTGCAACAGAAAACAAAACCAGCCTTAACTTCAGGTTAAACAGAAATAAACACCTGCTCGGCTGAACACTGGCTAAATGCAGAATTAGACCTCACTATGCTTAATACAGACTGCATCTATTACTCACAGTAAGGCCTCGTTCACACGGCTTATTCTGGGACTGATTGGAGCCGTACTGCGCGCCGTATTTGCCAGTAACTACGGTAATCCACAGTTCTCATAGAGAACTATGGATTCCGTCTCTCCTCCCCGCTCGGCGAATCCGCTGCGGGGGGGAGAAAGTGACATGCACATTATTTACTGCGTGTACGCGCCGTGAATAACGAATGTCTACGGGGCCGGCGACCTGCACAGCAGCCAGCGTAATTGCGGGGCGAAATCCGTCCCCGCAATTACGTCGGCAATAAGCCGTGTGAACATTGCCTAAGTATGTCTTTAGCCTTAGAGTGACACCATCACCAAACACGGGCCTGCAGGTCCAGGCTTTGTATGCCTGATACCAGTCTCATCTGGTACATTGGAGTGGCCTCCCACTCATCACTTGGCCACTCCAGGATAATCCGGCCCGAACTAAGAGGCTTGGAGCCACTATACTGAAAGTAAAACGTACTAGGGACTTAAAGCTACTGACATACAAAACTGCCGGATTTCCTTCACCGAGCCAACGCCTCTCAGTGACACACGTCTGTCCACATACTCCCCCAAGCCACATAGGAGAGTACTCTAGGAAAAACGTATCTTCCCTCAACCATTCCGTCTGTCACTGTCTCACAATATGCACCTACCCCAATTTTTATTTTACATTTTTTAATCTTGGAAACCTATTATCTCTATGTAGACTACATATTGTAAACATCATTAATTATATGAATTATATGAAGCGTAAGCAAAAAAAATATTTCAGTATTGTTGTCTTCTGTACATTGTCAATCTTCACAAATTGTGCACTGATTTTCTGGCTAGCCTTCTGGCCATGTCTAGCTGCTTCAGCCAAGGTTTTTCTTTAAATTCACTATAACGACAAGAAAATGTTTTTGTTATGCCGAAGAACATTTTTGCAGAAGAAAATATATTACTTTATTAAAGACTGTATAAACCGGTTGTTTATAGCGTCACCTCAACACCTATTCAAAATTTATACGGATAATAAAAGGTGGGTTTTGCACCAATGAAATAGAAAAGCAGTTACTACAAAATTTCTGTATTCAAATTTAATATCGTAATATAAGTACAAGGTGGGTCTTTGAACAAAACTGGGCTTTGCCAAAGTGAAAAACACCTATTTAAACTTTATAGTGATAATAAAAGGTTTTGCACCTATGAAATACACCTGCAATTACTAGCAAATTTCTGTATCCTAATATAAGTACAAGATGGGTCTTTGAACAAAAATGGGCTGCGCCAAAGTGAAAAACACCTATTTAAAATTGAGACGGATAATAAAAGGTGGGTTTTGCACCTATGAAATACACCTGCAATTACTAGCAAATTTCTGTATCCTAATATAAGTACAAGATGGGTCTTTGAACAAAAATGGGCTGCGCCAAAGTGAAAAACACCTATTTAAAATTGAGACGGATAATAAAAGGTGGGTTTTGCACCTATGAAATACACCTGCAATTACTAGCAAATTTCTGTATCCTAATATAAGTACAAGATGGGTCTTTGAACAAAAATGGGCTGCGCCAAAGTGAAAAACACCTATTTAAAATTGAGACGGATAATAAAAGGTGGGTTTTGCACCAATAAAATACAACAGCAGTTACTAGAAAACTTCTGTATCCTAATGTAAGTAAAAGGTGGGTCTTTGAACAAAAATGGGCTGCGCCAAAGTGAAAGGTACTATTTCACCTCAGGTGCGAGGTGTGCTGGCCAAAAACTGGTAAAAAAAAAGCCATTTCAATGCAGAGTCTGGGCTGCACAATATACACTCTCCTTCCAAAAGCCTACCTGCCTGCCTGTCTGTGTGTCCCCCCCCCCTCTCCCGCAGCTGTACAGCGCTAGATGCTTCTTTAAAAAGTCTCTGTCTAACTAACTAAGAGCTGGAATTCTCTAATCTACCTATGTTTTAATGTTCACAGCTAGAAGCATAGTTGTCTGTATGAATAAAGAGAAGAACTGTGTCGCTGAGCTGAGCTGTATTGAGAGAGACCTAGCACACGTCCTGCTCTAGTGAGAGACACTGAAACACTGATGAAGAACAGGAAACGCTGTTCTATGCAAAACGAGGTCATGTGATTTTTCCAGCCAATGACAACCATACACATCACAGTCATGACGTCGCACACCCAGCTCACCCTGCTCTATGCTCTAAGCTGATTTGCTGGCCGCCAAAATGACAGGAAGCGCCGAAAATGGCGCGATAGTAATAGATTATGCGCAGATTCTCACCTAAATTATCGCGTGATCGGAAATTTCCGATCAACCTAAAAACCGTGCCGATTTCAACTTTGTCGATTATAATCGCTCATCCCTACTCTAGATAACTGGCACAGCCCCGTTCATACATGTTGCCCTAAGAGTCCTGCTTACCTTATTCACATACAGTGATCGACAGTTTTCCCTGCATTAGAATGCATACAGAACAAACCGTCAATCACTATTTTTGTGTTGGGTAAGCAAGACGCTCACTATCTTTTCTAGGAGCCCTGGGAGGATCTACTCTGCATTTTTGATGATCACGGCTGTGTATGCTGTCGTTAGCTTTGCTGTCCTTTTAGCAAACAGGTTTTCATTGTTGTATTCCACCATTAGTGAGCTTCTCCCAATGCTGTACATTGTATCTCATCATGTGTTGCTCAGTAGGATTGGTTCCGTTTTAGAGTCAACTGATTGGACAATTTGTTTTTTGTCACAATGTGATTGGGTAGCATTAGTTTATAATCTTTTAATTCCTGGGTTTTCACAACAGTAGAACTAAGAGCCACATGTATGAAAACTGTCCAGGTCTAAAACTCTCTTTGTTGCCTATAGCAACCAATTAGAGTGCCCCTCTCATTTTTCCAGAGCACTATATCAAATGAGAGGGTCGCTCTGACTGGTTACTATGGGCAGCAAAGTGGGCTTTAGACCTAGACAGTTTTCAAACATGTGGCTCTAAGAGTTAACAGCTTAAAATGTGCCACTGTGAGAACCTGGGGAGAATTTGATAAAAATAAAATTTCTGTTTTAATGGCATTTTTTGGATGCTGGATAAATCTGCTCTATATTTTAAGTTCCAAACTATTTTCCCACTTTTATTATACTAAAGTCACAAAAATATACAAAACATTTTAAAAAATGATGGGCGACATGTATGATCGGGCTTTACGCCTGTTTTTTGGCGTATCCTGTGCCTCCCCAGCCTGAATCCGCTGTCGGACGCAGGGATGCGGTGTTAGGCGCAGCGTTCGCCACTTTCAGCTGCGCCCCGCATGAAGGGGCGGGCAATGGGCGCAGTGTGGGCGCGGTGTAGGCGTTCCGGGGCGGGACGCGGCGCGCTCGAAAACTCCGAGGCATGTACGATCGCGAGTCGGCAAAGTGCGGCGCATTGCAGCTCTCACCAGCTCCGACAGTCAGACCTAGTTGATTCTGGTCTAAATGCTCCGGCGGCGGCGAAGTGAAGCAAGAACGGAACATGCGAGGAAACATAGAAGATCGTATCAGAAATCTCGGCGCTCAGCTCCGTGCAGCATGGAGTAGGATTCCGAAAAAAATCGCCTTTATAAAGGCGGAAAACATTGTCAGAAAAGAGCTCAAACCTCAAAAATAAAAAATACATTAAAAAAATCACTTTCCCAAAATCTAGAACGGCGCAACATCAGGAATTAGGATATTGGAAATTGCCGGGAAATACAGTAATTCAAATTCTGAAAGCTATTCTCATTGGTCGGCAGAAACCGGCCAATCAGAATAGGAGCGACAGTGAACCATTAAAACCTATGGAGAAATATTGACCAATCAGAATCAAAGGCGGGACAGTTCAAAATACAGTAAAAATACTGAAAAAAGCTGATTGGCTGAGCTAGCGGGGGCTTGGCTATCTCGGCCAATCAGAATAGGAGCGACAGGGACCCATTATAGCCTATGGAGAAGTTTGAACCAATCAAAATCAAAGGCAGGACAGTTCAAAATACAGTAAAAATGCAGAAAAGAGCTGATTGGCTGAGCTAGCGTTGGCTTGGCTATCCCAGCCAATCAGAGCGCGAGCTACTTCTCCCATTGTAGTCTATGGAGAGATCGGCGCAATGCAATCTCGGCGCTCAGCGCCGTGCAGCATGGAGTATGAATAAAAAAAACATTTTTATGAAGTGTAAATCATTATCAGAAAAAGAGCTCAAACCTTCTCGAAAAATAAAGCAGTTAAATCCCTAACAACGCGTTTTTCGCCGAGACTGGCGCTACATAAGGATATGCAATAGAGAGAATTGCCGGGAAATACAGTAATTCAAATTGTTAAAGCTCTTCTGATTGGTCGGCAGAAGCCAGCCAATCAGAATAGGAGCGACAAAGACCCATTCTAACCTATGGAGGAGAAATGACCAATCAGAATAGGAGCGACAGGGACTCATTCTAACCTATGGAGAAATATTGACCAATCATATTCAAAGGCGGGACAGTTCAAAATACTGTAAAAAGGCAGAAAAGAGCTGATTGGTTGAAGCGGCGGGGGCTCATCCAGCTTAGCCAATCAGAGCGCGAGCTACTTTCTCATAGAGTTCTATGGGGAAAAGAAATTCAGAGCGAGCTCTGTGATTGACTAAGTTAAAAGAGGCACGGTTATTTGGACCAATTGGAGAGCGAGCAACGCTCCTATGGGTTTTCTAATGCAATCTGAATAAAACTGTACATGGCCGCAATCAAATGATAGACTCCAGAAGTTTGTCCCGATGTGTATATAAAATGATCAATAATATGGGGGTAAAGAAATTTTTTTTTAATTCAATAAAATCATGTTTATTTCTTTATTTTCGTTAGCCAAGGATCAATAGTATGAGTGTAACCAAAATAAAGAAATACAAATGATTTTAGTGAATTAATATATTTTTTTTTCTTTACCCCCATATTATTATTCATTTTATATACACATCGGGACAACTTCTGGAGTCTTATCATTTGATTTCGGCCATGTACAGTTTTATTTCAGATTGCATTAGAAAACCCATAGGAGCGTTGCTCGCTCTCCCATTGGTCCAAATAACCGCGCCTCTTTTAACTTAGCCAATCACAGAGCTCGCTCTGAATTTCTTTTCCCCATAGGACTCTATGAGAAATAGCTCGCGCTCTGATTGGCTAAGCTGGACGAGCCCCCGCCGCTTCAACCAATCAGTTATTTTCTGCCTTTTTACTGTATTTTGAACTGTCCCGCCTTTGAATCTGATTGGTCAATTCTCCTCCATAGGTTAGAATGGGCCACTGTCGCTCCTATTCTGATTGGCTGGCTTCTGCCGACCAATCAGAAGAGTTTAAACAATTTGAATTACTGTATTTCCCGGCAATTCTCTCTAGTGCAATTCCTGATGTAGCGCTGGTCTCGGCAACAAACGCGTTGTTCGGGATTTAATTGATTTATGTTTATAGAAGGTTTGAGCTCTTTTTCCGAGAATATTTTACAACTAATAAAAATGATTTTTTTATTCATACTCCATGCCGCACGGCGCTGAGCCCGAGATTGCATTGCGCCGATCTCTCCATAGACTACAATGGGAGAAGTAGCTCGCGCTCTGATTGGCTGGGATAGCCAAGCCCCCGCTAGCTCAACCAATCAGCTCTTTTCAGCATTTTTTACTGTATTTTGAACTGTACCGCCTTTGATTTTGATTGGTTCAAACTTCTCCATAGGTTTTAATGGGTCTCTGTCGCTCCTATTCTGATTGGCCGAGATAGCCAAGCCCCCGCTAGCTCAGCCAATCAGCTCTTTTTTGCATTTTTACTGTATTTTGAACTGTCCTACCTTTGATTCTGATTGGTCAATAGTTCTCCATAGGCTTTAATGGTTCACTGTCGCTCCTATTCTGATTGGCCGGTTTCTGACGACCAATGAGAATAGCTTTCAGAATTTGAATTACTGTATTTCCCGGCAATTTCCAATATCCTAATTCTTGATGTAGCGCCGTTCTAGATTTTTTTTTATTATTTTTTATTTTTGAGGTTTGAGCTCTTTTCTGAGACTGTTTTCCACCTTTATAAAGGCGATTTTTTTTTCATACTCCGCATGGACATCTTTAATGATTTCTCGCTGTTTTCCAGCCTGTCTCGAATCGGAATACATGTGAGGTGCAGTCCCGCACTGCGCCTAAGTCCCGCACTGCGCCCCACACACTGGCGAGGCGCGGCGGTCTTTACATGTTATGTATGAGTGCTCTACCTCGGGCGGCGAATCATAGGTGCAGCGCCGCACTGCGCCTAAGTCCCGCACTGCGCCCCAAACACTGGTGAGGTGCGGCGGTCTTTACATGAAATGTATGAGCGTGCCCCAGTGCCGACATAAATCAGGCGCAAATTTTGCCGGGAAAGCGGCGGAAAGGTGCGCCCCTACGTGGCGAGATTCATACATGTCGCCCTATATCTCTACACTTATTTGACCTGTACAGTAAAGTTGTGCCCTCTTTTTGCCTTTTTGGCTGAAGGTATGGGGGGTTGGATTTTGTTTTGTGGTCTTCTCCATGTGATTTAAATAACACTTTATTCTGTATTTACTATTTTTGTACAGCAAAAGTTTAAAAACTGTTTTGTGTTGCTGCGTTCTAATACCCAAACCATTGTTATTTTGTCATTGATAGAGTTGTGTCAATGCTTGTTTTTGTGGCCAACTAAGGTTTTACCTGGGATAATTTTTATTTGTGTTGCAAACACTTTTCTTTTTATCAGATTTCCAGAAAGAATGTATATACTTTAGTGAAATCATAGTGTATAACTCCCTGTAGTGCTCAAGT
The DNA here is from genome assembly GCA_025379985.1 of Phyllomedusa bahiana. Lineage (NCBI taxonomy): Eukaryota > Metazoa > Chordata > Amphibia > Anura > Hylidae > Phyllomedusa > Phyllomedusa bahiana. Next base: position 36,105 of record JAODAL010021520.1, on the reverse strand, counting down.
CTATAATCCCTAGACATGTCTCAGACTGGTTACTCCATCGTGGATACATTTTGGAAGAGATTTCATGAGGAGGGCATTAGGAAACCTGGCACACCTGCCCAATGGTTTGGGGACATCTCTACCTTTCTTAAGGGTGCTTTCACACAGTGTGTTTTTGGTGCATTTATTGGTGTGCCTGACTTGCAGAAATGCACAGCATTACACTGCCTTATTGCTGTGCATTTCTGCAATTTAAAAACACACCAAAAATGCACTGTGTGAAAGCACCCTAAGCATGCTTAATGCACCCATCACAATACACAATATTTAAAAGTGTTGTTCCCCCCCCCCCCCCAAAAAAAAAAATTATCATAATAATAAAATAATTCTCAAAATTGCTTGTATGGGTTTTTTTCATATCCCTATGATGTGGTTTGTGTTAATTTGTACTGTTTTACTACAAGCCACAGGATTCTTTGTTGTGTTTTATCTATCCTACTCCCTCCCAACCTCAGTTTCAATATACCCACCTGATTTCTCCATCATACTTAAAACCTCTGGACTAAAGGTGTCACATTCGTGCCAACTGGCTCTTGTCGTCGGCAACCGCTGCTGCGACCATAACTGCAGCTTCTCCTGTGTGAACTTGGTGAACTTGGTACTCTACCTTGGATTCTAATTGATTTCTGGCCAACGCCGGTGGCCAGGAACTTTCCAGCACTCTTTGGGTTAATCAGTTCTCTTGGTGATTGACAGGTTCTGCTTCCTATCACTTCTGCTCTTCTTACTCCCCTTCCCTATTTATACTCACTGCTTCCTTCTTCCTTTGCCTGCCATAGGTTTTTCTCCCCTGCAGTTCGCCCGTTCTTTCGCCATTCTGTGCTTTTCTGACCTTTTGCTTGGACACCGGTTACCCTTCATCTCACGTTTCTGTACCTCGCTGCCTGTTACCAACTTGGACTGCCTGACTACGTTTACTTGTTCTGTATTTGTTTGTCCTTGTCTGTCCTGCACTTTGCTCAGTGTAGTCTTTAGTCTTCTGGTTGGGGCCGGCTTATTAAGGAGTCGGGTTCCCCAAAAGGCAGGGGCTGGGACCAGTGTCAGGGCTGACTTGTCTTGGTGTGTGCCCCTGACAATCCCTGACAAAAGGGGTGTAGGTTGAAATTCAACACCAAAAACCCTTTAATCACACAATCTCCTGAGCTTGACACAGGGCTGTTTCCTGTATGTCTTAACGCAAAGAACTACTGAGCTTTCTGTCACCAAGCCCTGATGAAGGACTGCAGGAAGTCCCCAGAAAATGTTGTAGAAGTATAGAACAAAAGTGCCTAACTTTAGGAGGTGTTATTAAACACATGCTTTCTTCCCACTGGAGAACCCCTTTAAGTCACTTCTATAGAAACAAACGTGTTCAGATGTAAAATGGGTAAATATATTCACCACTTTACAGTACAAACAACAGTTCTAGATCACAGACATTGCATAAGTTAACAAGTAAGGAGCAGAACCCTTACCTTGCAAGGCTTAAGAAATGTACAGCATTCTGTCTTGGTGTTCGACCACTGTATTTTGAAAAGGACTCTAGAGATGAATTGAGCAGAAAAGCAGCATGGGGAACTCTTAAATTACGTGGGCGGCTGTTGCTGGTGATTGGTGGAAGTGGAATATTAGGATTCCAGGTGTTTGTGAAGATGTCACTAATATCTGGTGATTCCCGCACAGCTTGACATTTTCCCTTAACAAGATTTTCTCCTGTTTGCTTGAGTGAAGGAAATCTAGATAATTTTGCTGTCTGCTCCCTCAATGTCATAGGACGCAATTTTAAAACTAGATTAGCAATTGCTTGACTGCTATGCGCTCGAGAATTCTGCACAACCCTTCTCCATTTGTCCTGATAAAAGCCATGTAAATCTCTACTGGTCATCTTGGGTTCCGTGAAACCATCAACTACAACGGGGTCTCCAATACGGGTCATAAATGGAGGAGCCCATTTTTTGACTTTGTAGACACTCTTCTGTGCTCTATAAAGCCATCTTTTTACGTTGATGTAAATGTTCATGGGAAGAGAGACTTTTGGAAAGGAGACAACTGACCACATTTTCATTATTAAATACAGAAGGCAGTCTTTCTGGCCACTTCGGATGCATATCTTGAGTGGTGTCTGTCCCAGCGCATTTTGACACTCCAAGCACAGAACATTTCTTGAAATAAATGACTTTATCACAAGAAGTTGACCTTCTTCAGCAGCAACATGGACTGCACATTTTCCAATACCTGGATGGTCAGTGGCCTGGCACCACTCTCTATAAGGATGAACACCGACGGCCTCATCTGCTCGAATACCTTTGGTCTGGAGCCATTCTGCAAGTTCCAAATGGCCAAAGTGTGCAGCTATGTAAAGTGCTACTCGCTGCTGGAACCTGATTGTAAGATACAAAAATCATTGTAGATAAGACGAGAACATATAGTTAAAGGGGTTTTCTCACCACACATTTTCACAGAGCCACAGGCAGCTTTAGACTCACACTTCCTGGTTAGGCTGCAGGCGGGTCTACAGCAGTGATTGGCATATCAGCTCTGCTGTTCATAGCTATTCCTGTTGCAGTGATATGACTGCAAGAGATTTATAAAGTGTAGTACACAATGCTATAGAGCTCTAAAGGGTGAAAGCTTCTCATTTAGTTTGGTAAATAAACCCCGTTGCTAGAGATAACACTATGCAGGATGTGAATCACCATGGTTGGACTGACTGGCAGACAGCAGCTAGGATCAATCAAATAGGAGACAGCGGAAAGAGAAATTAGAATAATAATCTTTATTTATATAGCAGCGACATATTCCGCAGCACTTGGTGCTTGGTTTACATTATGGTCCAGCTATGTTTCATAAATTTGGGGTGGTCTATATAAAAAGCGGATGAACCTGCCACCCAGACCGTACATCTATGTACAGATAAGTGCCTGTCAGTGCCTACGTATAGGGAGTGACAGAAATGTGTGTAATAGAAAGTGGGTGGTTAGCAATTGGGGAACTTGGTAGGCCTGCTTAAGAAAATGTGTTTTTAGGGCACACTTAAAACTCTGAGGGTTATGACTGTGCCTGCAGAGAACTGGTGCAGCACGTTTGAAATCTTGGAGACGGGCATGGGAGGTTCAGATGATTGAGGCATGTAATCTAAGATCATCAGTAGAGTGCAGAGACTGGGTAGGAAGTTATACAGAGATGAGGGAGGAGATGTAGGGGCGCGTGAGGAGAAGTGGTCAGTAACCAATAGAAACGTGTACACAAAGAGGAGATAAAATCTTCTTTATTTCTTGGCCAAAGCAAAATCAAAACAGGAATGTTATTGGAAATTGTCTTCATTTACCTTTCCCTACATGTTAAAAGCTAATCATTGTGGCGAGAAAACCCCTTAACAGTTAAAATTGAGCTCTACAGTATATGTGATTAACAATGGATATAGTCGTCAAATGTTAAATCTAGCACCTTTTTCATATATCCTTACTACCTTATTTCTACTTGTTTTCGAGTTTGCTTTTACTTTTTGCAATACTTATTCCTCTTAGAATCCTGCTTTAAACTAATCCTTTATTCACATCATCCCTATTTTAATCTCTTTTAAATATGACTGTGCAGCCTTCCTAATATACGTGTAAGGCAAAATGTCACCCAAATATGTTACCCAACTGGAACAGGACATCTCACCTATATCTCAAAAAAGCACAAACAATATTGTGCCATTAAGGAAGTACATACATATTCCAGTAACGGTGGCACACTATAAACTGAAGCACTATCAAAGGGGACATAGGAATTTTGAAAAAAGCATTTCTGCTATCTAGGATATCTGAATTTTTTTTTGAGATTCTCAGTTCACACTTTTGATCAAAACTGTTTAAGCCACCTCCGAACTTCAACGGGATCTCAAGGCAGGTGGTCCTACACTATTGATTCCTACACTATTGATACCTCTCGTTTGGGTCCTATTCAGACCTCCATAATCCAGGGAATGAAGGAACCAGCTTACAAGTTACACTGCACTGATTAAAAAGCCATGTCAAGGTGGGTGGAGTGCAAAAAACCAAAATGGAGGCAGCCACTCCTCCAAACTCAAACCAAAAGCAATATATGGTTATGCACATCCAAAAAAACATTTTTGAAAAAAATGAACATAGGTGCAACACTGGTGCGGCTGTAGTATACATACATATTCCAATAGCAGTGGCACACTATAAACTGAAGCACTATCAAAGGGGACATAGGAATTTTGAAAAAAGCATTTCTGCTATCTAGGATATATGAAACATTTTTTTGAGATTCTCAGTTCACACTTTTGATCAAAACTGTTTAAGCCACCTCCGAACTTCAACGGGATCTCAAGGCAGGTGGTCCTACACTATTGATTCCTACACTATTGATACCTCTCGTTTGGGTCCTATTCAGACCTCCATAATCCAGGGAATGAAGGAACCAGCTTACAAGTTACACTGCACTGATTAAAAAGCCATGTCAAAATTCCTATGTCCCCTTTGATAATGCTTCAGTTTATAGTGTGCCACTGTTATTGGAATATGTATGTATACTACAGCCGCACCAGTGTTGCACCTATGTTCATTTTTTTCAAAAATGTTTTTCGGGATGTGCATAACCATATATTGCTTTTGGTTTGAGTTTGGAGGAGTGGCTGCCTCCATTTTGTTTTTTTTCACTCCACCCACCTTGACATGGCTTTTTAATCAGTGCAGTGTAACTTGTAAGCTGGTTCCTTCATTCGCTGGATTATGGAGGTCTGAATAGGACCCAAACAAGAGGTATCAATAGTGTAGGAATCAATAGTGTAGGACCACCTGCCTTGAGATCCCGTTGAAGTTTGGAGGTGGCTTAAACAGTTTTGATCAAAAGTGTGAACTGAGAATCTCAAAAAAAAAATTCATATATCCTAGATAGCAGAAATGCTTTTTTCAAAATTCCTATGTCCCCTTTGATAGTGCTTCAGTTTATAGTGTGCCACTGTTATTGGAATATGTATGTATACTACAGCCGCACCAGTGTTGCACCTATGTTAATTTTTTTCAAAAATGTTTTTTGGGATGTGCATAACCATATATTGCTTTTGATTAAGGAAGTACAGCAGGATCATAGTAATGATTATGAATGGTAACCCTGACATTAGCCTTCAGTCTGGATATGAATTGGATGCTCACTTCATAAGACACCAAACCACAAATACTGGAAAATACTTGACCTAAAATATAACTTTTAATATTAACCCATGAAAATATCCCTAAAAATCCTTACACTTACCCTACTTACTACACTAAATTCCTACCTATCACAATAAAGGGGAACCCGTCCCAATAAGGACGACGCCTACCGGAAGCTAACCTACCCAAGCACCACCCTATTGCACCCTAGTATTAATCAATGGACACATATAAATACACAGATAGTCAATGCCCAAGTATACAGATCAAAATATATATCAAGACACAACGCGTGTCCTCCCAAGATGCCGGGATTTATCAGGGCCAACAAATCGGGCTAGATTTTACATCAAATGTACTCACTCAAATATCAAATGTAGTCACTAAAAGATATAAAATCCACACAGTATACTTAGTAGCATTGAGTAGAAAGATTGATATATGTTAATGAACAATGGCTACATAGACAAGTGGTAACAGTCAACATGACAACCTGTAAGATGTGTAATAGGGCAATACCAGTATAGACAATGTCACCTATAATAATCACAATCATCCAGTTATTATGCATAGATACATTACCACCAAGAAGCCATATTGATAAGTTAGGACATACTCATTTCTTTAGATATAAAATCGAGCCTGATTTGTTGGCCCTGATGAATCCCGGCATCTTGGGAGGAAACGCGTGGTGTCTTGATATATATTTTGATCTTTATACTTGTGCATTGACTATATTTGTATTTATATGTGTCCATTGATTAATACTAGGGTGCAATAGGGTGGTGCTTGGGTAGGTTAGGTTCCGGTAGGGGTCGTCCTTATTGGGACGGGTTCCCCTTTATTGTGATAGGTAGGAATTTAGTGTAGTAAGTAGGGTAAGTGTAGGGTTTTTTTTAGGGATATTTTAATGGGTTCATATTAAAAGTTATATTTTAGGTGAAGTATTTTCCAGTATTTGTAGTTTGGTCTCTAGACGTATGTTGGAAATGCTGACATGATTGATCGTGAGGGTTCCCAGTCCTTTATTCTGAGGTGTTGTTAGTTGTATGCTCACTACATAGCAAAGCAACCAGAGCTACAGGAGACACACAATGTGTACAGATGACCATAGACATAATGATAATTCCTAATATTCTAATTTTCTAATCATTATGGATTATCACTGTATCTACTGGAACAAAAAGCCCATTCAAAACATTGATCATTACATTGTTTAGGTGGGTTGTGATCAATGATACAAAAAAATTAGGTCACTGTTACCCCAAGAAAGTACATAGTGGCAACAAGAAATGTACAAGAAACCTATGAGGAGATGTGAAATATTCATACTCACTAAAGTTCTGCAGCAGATTGTATAGCAACTGAATTAACACTAAGGGAAATGTAAGACTGTAAGCAGTAAGTGCACATACCGGAGAATAGTTTCATACTTTGATAAATAGCGCTGGACATTTTGTTTGTGTCCAAGAACACATGCACTGAGAAGTTCTTTCCAGCCATCCCAGACATCCATTCTCACGGTGCCACCTGTAGATCATTAGAAAGTCAAGGGTGAGTTCACACAAATGCTCTCTAGTCTTGAGTGTAATCACTGTTCAAGTAATATTTTATATATGCCAATATTGTATATGTACACATCTAAGGCGACAGGTGTGAACGTTGGTGCAGACAGGCCAGTTCTAAATAGCTTTAAGGCAGTGTAAAATGGGCCAGAATGAATGGACCTGTTCTACTGCAGGGCATACATACAGGCGCAGTCTAGTGCCAATACGGCAACTCAGGCTCAGGCACCGCCTTTAACTTGGTCTGGCTGCTCTAACTGTTCTGCACCAAAGTTTGGCGTCAAAGAATCATAAATGTGTAATTCTACGAATCTGGTGAGACACACTTCCATAACGCCCCAAATCTTTGGTGCATTAAAAAGACTCCATAAGACCTCTAGAACCTGTAACAAAGGCCCTCTAAGCATACTTGCCCGTTTGTGACCTGTGATTGGCTGCACCTGTCATGTGAACGCTAAATGTTCACCGCTACAACCGGGATAGCTGTCGCGACGGAATGAGGGCATCCAGGAGGTAAGTATGATTCTTATCTTCTTTTTTTTAATTATGCCCCAAGAGACGTATGAGCATTTTGAAATGTCGGAACACCCCTTTAAGGTGTGTCCTCCATGGACTGAGCTTGTTTATCACGTACATTCCACAGACGCTGAATAAGATTAAGATCTGGGTCAAACAAGTATTTTGAATGTTTTCTCATACTTCTGAAACTATCCCTGAACAACTTCTGTAATGTGGCAGGTAGCATTATCCTGCTCAAAGAACCCAATACTATTAGGGAATACTGATGAAATGTAGGAGTGTACAACAATGTTTAGGGAGGTAATACTCATCAAATTAATACCCATATAGACAATGGTGTTCAGCAAAATGTGATTCAACACACTAGTCATTATCTTCCATTGGTCTATGACCTTGTTGGGTTGTTTATATGCCCAATGCAGTTGCTTTTGAGGTTGGATATGGATCAGCATAAGCACTCTGACCTGTCTGCGGCTCGGCAGCCCCATAGACAGCAAGCAGTGATGCAATGTGTGTTTTCTGGTACCTCTCTATTAAAGCCAGAACACGGAAGACAAGTTAAATTTACCCGTGGATTCTACCACTGAAAACTGCGTCAGACAACGCAGTTTTCAACGAGTATTTTAGGTGGATTCTAGGTTGTTTTTTTTTCCAACAGATTTCACAGTCCCATTCATCTGGGGTTCTGAACACGGATCCAACATAAAAATGTTTTTTTTTACATTGAATACGACAGAAGATTGAACATGTTCCAAGTTTTTTTACTCTTCAAAACCGACCTCTGAAAATACACGTTGCATGGACTACAACACGTATTTTCTATTGAGGTCAATAGGGATGATTTTAGACGAGTATTTCAGGGTGGGATACGTTGCTTGTGGTGTGGACAGACACTTACAGAAGTTTGTACCATAACAGCTCTTCTTTGGGATCAGACCATATGGGCTAACCTTCACTCCCAACATGCAATAGCTTTAGGCACCTATAACCTTGCTGTCTGTTTACCAGTTGTCTTCCTCAAACAAGTTTTAGAAGGTGCTACCTACATCATAAGGGAATATCCCACAAGACTTGACGCTTAGGCGATCTGTTTTGGACTGGCTCAAATTTTCTAGTCCTCATTATGCCATTGTCAGATTGACTCAGATTCTTACATATCCTAATTTCCTGCAACCAACACATTAACTTCAAGAACTGACTGTTCACTTGCTGCCTAATGTATCCTGCTCCATGACAGGTGCGATTGTATTGGGATAATGATTATCATTCACTTCATTTGTCAGGGAGTTTAATGTTATGGCTGAAAGTTGTATATACAATTGCATGAAAAAATTGACCTTTGTTAAAGCTACCTTGATTTTCACATTGATTATTAGTAAAATGTGGTCTGAATGTTATCCAAGTAACAGTTATAGACACGATCCAACTATACTAATAAAACACAAACAGCAGTATGGTTCATGTCTTTTATTCAGCATATTGACAAAACATCCACAGCATAAGGAGAAAAAGTAAGTGAACCTCTGTGTTAATGACTTCTTCAAGAGCTAATTGGTAAAAGGGGTTTAACATAAGGCCTAATTCACATCTGTGTCAGATGTTATCAGATCCAGATCAGCTCTGAAGAAAGTGCAGAGGGCTGTTTCCCCCTGTATTTCCAATGTAACTGAGGATAATATATCATCCCTTGTAACAAGGGCAATCAGAGAGAAAATAAATTTATGCAAAAGCTTTTTCTGACTATATAGAGGGCACTATGTAAAATAAAGTATTAAACAAAACACATACGGACAAATTAAAATATTATAAAAAAAAAAGAACATAAGAAGCCCAAACTGCAACTTTCATTCCTGCCCCTGACAAACTTTATATCACCGATATATAATTCTGAAATTACAAAACTTATTTTAGCACCACTTTTGCTTTTGAATTTTTTAAAACATTTTTCCCTTGTATTATATGAAATAAAAATTACACAAAAATGAAGTAGAAACATATACAAGTATATATGTAAATATATAAATATTACGGAAAAAAGGCGAAAGAATTAGTAGAATAAACCAACATGTAATACAAAAAAAGGAAAATATGCCTGGTCAGGAGGAGGGGTAAATGGCCTGGTCAGGAACTGGTAAAACTGCAGTCTGCAATCAGACACCCTCTGGGAGGCAGAATCTAAATCTCCTTGTAGATTTTCACAAGATCCCATTCCAAAGCAGTTTGGATTTGGCTGCAATTGACCCAGGTTGTCTTGTCAGAAAGATATAATAATACACACGCGGATGGGGAAGACAAACAGAACAAACAAGAGAGAACAGAGAATATAGGACAAAACGAAGAAGATACAAACGAGGTTAGGCTAGCTGAGGTTAAATACCAGGAAAGTTCATAGTATGTAGTTGAGAAGCAGAGAATAACTGAGAAACAGACCAAAGTCAAAAACCCAGAAAGTACTCTGAAAACCACAGGTAGCAAAGAGAGAAACCAGCCAGGATGCAATGAGCAATCACAGGAAACTGACTACGAGACAGTCGAGTTTAAATATCGTGCGCCAGCCACAGACTGAACACAAGTACGGAAGCCTCATTGGTTCTGCTGCAAGCCCAGTCGGAGGCTAGGTCAAAAGGCATGAAAACCTTAAAGAGAGTAATGAATTTTTGACATTGCAGCTTTATTGTCAGCAAGTGGAGAGTCAACAACAACCTATGGTCTACACGAGGGCTTTGGTGCATATTTAGAAGAAAGGAGGCTCCAAAACAAAGATTGATGTGGTCTTATGTTGTGGTTACTGATTTTGCCACCCTGGTCAGAATAGCAAGTTGTGTGTTACCTTACAATCTTTTCATGACCCTTCAACCAGTTCTTCATACCACTGCTTGTTCCTTTAAAGAAGGGAACCTTAAATATGTTCTCTCTGCCCAAAAATATAGAGGAGGAGAGAAACCAGGGCTGGAATTATTATCTTTGTAAATCTGAATAGAAAAGAAAAAGCATACAAAGTGTAAACCTTGTGCAGCAGAAAATAGCCACAGGTTGCCTCATTGCAGTAAACTGTGGGACACGGTCAAAAGGACACTAGCACAAGTAGACAACTTCCACGAGCGGCTTCTCCACACCTGGCTCAGCTTAACAAACAGGTCTCTTCCTACACACAAACTCTGGTCTTTTATATGTATCTTAATGGTGGTCAAAGCAAAGTGAAACATTAAGCTATCATAGTGTTCTTTACAAGCTTACTTAGATGTAGTAGTTTGCATACCCAGCTCCAGATTGTAGTCGCTCAGCGTGTTACAGTCATACATTTCTTTTCCTTGTAATGTCCGTAGGCAGAAAACACTGACTGGTAATCCACATTTGAGAGAGCAGAGAGACTTGAGCTTTGAGACTCTTTCACCAAGAAGATGAATATTCCCCATGATTGGGACTCTCTCTTTGGTAACCGCATTGTATATGTACAGAGATGGCTTTTCTTCCTCCTTAAATGATAGCAAAAATATTTATGAAATAAACTACTATGATTTGTTTTCAGAGGCCCAGCAGCTTTCTTTGTCTATTAGATTGTGTGTAAAAGGTTAAGCTAATTTATTTTATAGCTTAAAATTACTGGTAGATTGTTAGAGAGAAATAACGGGTGCTCTATGATAAGATATTTTTAAAGCAAGGGGCCTATATACTGATCTCGCACAGGGGTCGACTGCCCTTGGTTAATGGTACTACCCTGCCAGGTTCACATATATGTCAGAGGTTCCATTAGGATCCTCCAATATAGATTCCATCAAAAATGACAAAATAAATAGCACAGCACATAGTTCTATTTTTTTGGTTCAAATGACACCATTACAGAAACACAAGAAACCCCAGTCTATTCAATGGGGTCCGTTGGTGTCTATCATGTAATGAATGCAGCACTGCCATTATATCCTATGACAGAAAAGAAAAAAAGAAACTAACAACGAACATATGACCTAGGTCTTTCACAACAAATGTGGTCCAAAGATTGTAGGAGTAGAATACGGTCACACTAAGGTGTTCTCAGAGCATATTTCAGCGTGTACCTATGTGCACCACAATACGCCTGCTGTTGAAAGTACGTGCTGACTGTACTTTCAACAGCACTACAACTCCACTTCCTATTCACTTTCAATATGTGCTACAATTTTACCATATTTGCAGGGCGTACTTTGGGCGTATTGCGGTGCAATAACACGCTGAAGTACACCCCACAAATACGTCATCTAAACATAGCCTAAGAATCATTAATCTGTTCTGACAATGTCATTTATTTATTTTTAATATGCCTATATACATAATAAAATATATAAATGATACAATATATCGTTAACATGATGGGCTTTTAGTTTTGATCATAAATGTACACTAGGAACCCCAAGTTTTTTCATATATTTCATAGTAGCAGAAATGCTTTTTCAAAAAATTCTTATGTCCTCTATGACTGTTTTTTAGTGCCTTAGAGTGCTGCTGATGTTGTAGTGCTGTATTGTTTTTGCATAGCTATTGACTGCTACAACAGTGTGCATCTATACGTTTATGTTTCAAAACGGAGGTGCTGTTTTTGACTGTTTGGGGAGGTGGCTAGTCCCCTACTTGGTTTGTGCACTCCGCCCGCCTACACATGCTTGCAGTTGGAGCCTTCTAACCCTGAATTGTGGAGGTCTGAACAGACACCAAGAGAGATAGCATGTAGAGTAGGTTCCCACCTGAAATTGTGGTCACCTTGCTGCTGTAGGTGGGCTTTTACAGTTTTGATCAAAAATGTACACTAAGAACCCCAAGTTTTTTCATATATTTCATAGTAGCAGAAATGCTTTTTCAAAAAATTCTTATGTCCTCTTATTTTTTAGTGCCTTAGATTGCTGCTGATGTTGTATTGTTTCTGCAGTACTTTACATAGATTGCAATCATCCTCATCATCCCATTTTTCATTCAGGTTCAGCCATATTCATGCTAGGACCAATGTCATAAAAAGACAATTGTAATTATTCAACTGGAGTAGCTGGAGTACCTTGAACCCTGGAAAGCACAAGGAAGTACAGACAGACAGATGTGCTAACCACTGACATAGCCTCCATTCTAACCTCTCTGAAATGAAATAGAACTCTTTTAATGTAAATCACTTCTAACAACATTAGAGCATTTTAGGTCTTTCAAAAGTGCAACATGATTCAACTTGCGAAATAACAAGTTAATTATTTATTAAGGGTTAGCTGTGCAGTATAATTGAATTTTATTTTTAGAAAAAATATTTCTGATCTGTAAAATAATATAATACTGTGAAGTATTTAGTGTCTTCATGACTGTAACATTTAAATATTCATGTTAATTATTGTATACTGTACTTTGCCTTGGGTAATAGCCAGTATTAGTAACTAATAGTAACTATAACAGAAGCTCCGTCATTTGCTGAACCAGATTCAGGATTTATAACTCTGCTAGTAAAATGAAACCTGCAAGGAGTTGTAAATCATTTTTGTTTTGTTTGCAAAAATGAACCAATAGACCAATGTTTGCAAATATGTATGTATATTTGACTTCTAGATGACATGCTGAATGAATGAATGAGACCTAACTGAGTAGATGCAACAGCAGGTTACCAGGCAGGTAAGTGGTCCATAGAATTCACACGCTAACAAGTCTTGCTAATTGTCTCCTTATGTATTTATGTTTTCTAAAAGAAAACTTGCATTTCTAGGGCATTGTGCAGGGGACTGGTGGGCTGGTGATGCTTTCTTTTGAGGTCTCCTCTTCTCTTGAATGTCAAATACTGGAGCAGTAGCAAAAGACCCAACTTTGCACATAAGAATAGGTCCTAAATATAGATCCCTGGCCTATGAGACATTTAAAACATATACTAGGCAAGTGCCATAAATGTATCAAATGTAAATACCCATTTACGTTTTACTGCTGGGCTTGGGAGTGATATAATCTGAAAATGTGGCTCTATGACCAAAATTGCTTGTGCATTACTGCCCTAAAGTGTGATAAAGTTTTTCCCCATTAAGTAAACAGCCAGGGTTGTTGTAATTATTACATGTGTTGTTTTAAGACATTCTGGCACTGAAACATTGCTGCTAGTCCAAAAGGTGGCAAGTCACTGGAACCCAAAGGCCACTTGACCATCCGGGATTATAAAACCTGCTAGGCCACTTGTGAATACATGGATAGTCAAGCTAAAGAAAAAAATCATTGGGGCATCTTTGGCTATATGACTCCTAAGGGCTTGTCCCCACAGCAGGTTTTTCAGACGGTTTTACAGACTCTTTTTGGATTTGAAAGCCGCCTGCAAACCGACTGTCAATCATCCTGATAGACTTTAATAGAAAATCCGGACTTTTTTTACACCGCCGGCGTTCTGAAAAACTTAGGACATCTTTATTATTCCGCCCGGTTTTCAGGCAGAACATGAACATGCCAGTGGTTGAGGTGGATGGGTGAATCCGCAGACAGGACCGTCCCCCAAAACCACTGAAACTATGTCAAAATACCAGCCGGATTCTTCCGTCAGTTATCTGGACGATATTTGCATTCTGCTGTGCAGACACAGCCTAAGTCTAAGAAGACTATTCATTTAGGAACCAAACCATATTTTTGTAAGAAAAATTGCTACATGTAAACAAAGAAGGGCTGACTGACCACAAAATTTGCACCAGAATGTGGACTGCCTTTGCAGCAGGGATCCAGGCAAAAGAAAAAACAACAAAACATTGGTATACTTTTAGCTCTTAAATCTTGGACTATAAAGCCTTAAAGGGGTTTTTCCAGGATGTGCTTTATCTGCTAAGAAGCAAATGTAAATAAAGCCATGCTGAGCTGAGAGAGCCAGAGACACAGCCAGAGCACAGAGCCTGCAGAAGGGATCGTGTGAAATGTTCACTCAAATAATCACACTACAACTAGTGGATTCTGTATACAAATGACAACAGCTTTCTCCACAGCAGCTTGAAAGCTTCTTCATGTTCCCTGTCATCAGATAAAAGAGGGATCTACTCAGATAATCACACTACAACTAGTAGATTCTGTATACAAAAGACAACATATTTCTACTCGGTGCCTTGAAAGCTTCTTTAGCTCCCTTTCATCAGATAAGAAGTGTGCTCTGAGTACGCCTGGCCAGCAGCTCGTCAGGTCGTATCTAATAGAAGCTTTTAAGTAACTAAGGGCAGGTAAGGCAGCCTGTAGCTCTCTCAGGCTGCAATATTTTTAATCACATATATTTAGAAAAGTGATTAAATAGCCATTTTGGAGGATCCCACGTCAACATTACATCGTGGCAAAACCCCTTTAATTACTTTAACAAAAGTGCAATTTAATTTTTTTCCTGTTCGCTTCACAAAGAATTGGTGTGGAGGGAGGAGAGCGATCGGGGGCAGATGTTTTGGCTGTATAACTTGTTTTTCTTTGTCCCCATTTCTTTGTCCCCAACATTACATCGTGGCAAAACCCCTTTAAGATTACAGCGTCAATAAGGTGTGCGTCAATAAGGTGTGTTAAGATACCGAAAATGTTGCTGTCTACCAGGAATAAAACACCTTCTCCCTAGACACTTGCCACTGCTGTATATTTGACTACCATTGACTAAATAGTGAATGTACTGCAGGGCACAAGGCTGGACACTACAGATGACATGTATGAACGGTGCTGCGCCAGAATTCTGGCTTCAAAAAGCTGTAGTAAACCAGTTCTATAGATGTATGAACAGGCGTACTCCACACTTTGGGGAGTTCTGAGGGTGTGTCGCACCACATTAGTAGAAGTAGACACATTTATGATTCTTACACGCCAAAACTTTGGCGCAGAACAGTTAGAGCAGCAAGACCAGGTTAAAGGTGGTGCCTGAGCCTGAGTTGTCTTATTGGTACTACTCTGCGCCTGTATGTATGACCTGCAGAAGAACAGGGTCATACATTCTGGCGCAGTCTATACTACCTTAAAGCAATTTAGTACTTGTCTATCAGCGTCAGAATACATAAATGTCGCCCTACATGTTTCACTGGCAATGGCAAACATGTTAAACATACTAATACCTTGAAAAAAGAACTTTGTTAAAGCTGAGATCTGACACTAGCTTGTACTGTCCTCAACAAGGGGGCATAATCTATGTGGCAGGTTCTCTTTAAACAGTGTAGAATGCACCAGAATGTACGGACCTGTTCTACTGCAGGTCATACATACAGGCGCATTGTAGTGCCAATATGAGAAGTCTGGCTTGTGCTGTCCTCAGCAAGGGGGGCATAAACTATGTGATAGGTTCCTTTTAAGGCGATTTAGAACTGACCTGTCAGTGCCAATATTCATATGTGTCGCCCATATTGTCTGTAGTTGTCAAGATTTGCTGTATATGAAGGAAAGATCTATAGTCAATAGTTAAAACATACAGTTGAAACCAGAAGTTTACATACATTATATAAAAAGACACATATCCATGTTTTTCTCACTAACTGACATGAAATCAGAATAAACCTTACCCACTTTAGGTTAATTAGGATTACCAAAATTATTTATATTTGCCAAATGCCAGAATAATGAGAGAGAACATTTTTAAGCCATTTTTATTATTTTCTGCAAAATCAAAAGTTTACATACAGTAGGATTACTATGCCTTTAAACAATTTGGAATAGACCATATGATGATGTCATGTCTTTGGAAGCTTCTGAACATTTGAGTGAATTAGAGACACACCTATGGATGAATTTTAAGCACACCAGTAACACACTGCTTCTGTGTGTAACATCATGTGAAAGTCGAAAGTAATCAGCCAAGATATCAGGAAGAGAATTGTGGACTTGCACAAGTCTGGATCATCCTTGGGTGCAATTTCCAGATACCTGGAGGTACCTCGTTCATCTGTACAAACAATTATATGTAAGTATAAACAAGATGGGAAATGTCCAGTCATCATACCGCTCAGGAAGGAGATGGGTTCTGTGTCTCAGACAGGAACGTGCCTTGGTCTGACATGTGCATATCAACCCAAGAACAAAAGCAAAAGACCTTGTGAAGATGCTGACGGAAGCTGGTAACATTGTGTCATTATCCACAATGAAATGAATACTGTTTCAACATGGGCTGAAAGGCCACTCTGCCAGAAAGAAGCCATTACTCTAAAATAAACATATAAAAGCCAGAGTAATGTTTGCAAATTCACACAGGAACAAAGACCTGTGGTCTGACGAAACTAAAATGTAACTGTTTGGCCATAGTGACCATCGTTACATTTGGAGGAAAAAGGGAGAAGCTTGGGAGCCTAAAAGAACCATCTCAGTTGTGAAACACGGGAGTGGCAGCATCATGTTGTGGGGTTCTTTTGCTGCAGGAGGGACTGGTGCACTTCACATAATAGATGACATCATGAGGAAAGAAGATTATGTTGCAATATTGAAGCAACATCTCAAGACATCAGCCAGGGAGTTAAAGCTTTGGTGGAAATGGGTCTTCCAAATGGACAATGACCCAAATCATACTGCAATATGGCTTAAGAAAACCAAGTCAATGTTTTGGAGTGGCCATCACAAAGCCCTGATCTCAATCCTACTGAAAATTTATGAGTAAAGCTGAAAAGGCAGGTGCAAGCAAGGCAACCTACAAACATGGCTCAGGTTTCACCAGTTCTGTCAGGGAAAAGGGCCCAAATTACTAAAAACTATTTTGAGAACTTGTGGAAATACCAAAAATTTTAACCAAGTATACAGTTTAAGGCATTTCTACCAAAAAACTAAGAAGTAGTAAACTTTTGACTTTGCAAAAAGTAAAAAAATGCCTTAAAAATTCTCTCTCATTATTCTGGGATTGGGAAAAAAAATAAATTAATTTTGGTAATCCTAATTGACCTAAAACAGGTAAGGTTTATTTGATTTCATGCTAGTTGTGAGAAAACATTTCATATGTGTCTTTTTATATAGTGTATGTAAACTAGTTTCAACTGTATGTTCTGCAACCAATTCTTCAAGGGATACTTCATAAACACTCTTGGTCTGGGTCAGCTCATAGCATCACATGGCTTCCAGTACCACCTGTATGCTGACGACACCCAACTCTACATCTCCAGCCCAGACATTTAAATCTCTACGTCCCGGATCCCAGATTGTCCCGTCATCCTTTTCCTCCTTCTTCCCTCCCGTCTCCTAAAACTTAATGTAGAGAAAAACTGAATTCATTTTTCCCACCGTCGACTCCATCCCCACCCCCGATCTCTCTTATCATAGTCAATGGCTCTTCACTCTCACCGGTCCACAAGTCCGCTGCCTTGGGGTAACACTTGACTCCGCTTTGTCCTTTTAAACCCCAAATCCAAAACCCTTATCTCCACCTGCCCCCTCACCTGAAAAATCATCTCTCTCATCCGCTCATTCATTAACTCTGTCACTACAAAAATGTGGTCCATGCCCCTTTTCATCTTTCCCCCCTCGACTACTGCAACATCCTTCTCTGTTGGCCTCCCATCGAGCACTCTTGCTCCCCTTCAATCCATCATCAACTCTGCTGCCCGTCTTATCCACCTCTCTCCTCGCTACTCCCCTGCCTCTCCCCTCTGCCAATTCCTGGACTAACTTCCCATTTAAATTCAAGTTTACTAACCATAACCTACAAGGCTCTCCATAACCTTTCCCTCCATTACATCTCTGCTCTAATCTCCAGATACTTTCCCCCCCACGCAACCCCCCGCTCCTCACAGACCTTCTTTCCGCTCTCCTCTTGTCACCTTCTCACACAACCCCTCTCCAAGATTTCTCTCGTGCCTCCCCCACACTCTGGAACTCACTCCCCAACACATCAGACTCTCCCCAAACTTTCACCAGCTTCAAAAACAACCTGAAAACCCACTTCTTCAGGATGCCTACAACCTAGAATAACCGCTATCACTACACCCACAAACATGTCTGCCCCTCACCTTCGTCTCTTTCCCCTTCCTTGTAGATTGTAAGCCTTCGCGGGCAGGGCCCTCTCTCCCTCTGACCTACTGTTAGTCAGAGATTGTCCTATTGTAAATGTTTGACTTATGTTATGTATGTAACCCCCTGAATGTACAGCGCCCTGGAATCAATGGCGCTATAAAATACATAATAATAATAAACCCTCTGAGTAGAGTATGGCATTACGGGTATGTTAGCTTTATCTGTACCTGTGCCTTTTTGCTGACACACTGAGCCCTTCTCTTCTGAGAATCACTTTTCCACAAAGCGGATCACTAAGAGATTGCTGTATGGATGGCAGTAAAAGTGTTTCATTACATTTGGTGTCCAAATTGTATTTTTGGGTCATTGTTTTGGATTTGATATTTTATAAAACCACTTTATATTTTTGGGATATTTTTTCATAGTTATTTTTTACTAATTACTCCCTTTTTGAGGATAAATTTGTATTGTAATTTGTGTATTTTTTGGGGGTAAGTAACCGTTCTACCCAATTACCTTTTTTTGTAAATACAGGGAAAATTTTTTGAGATTAAAATTTTTTTGGTAAATCAATTTTTTTTTCATGATATGAAAGGTTAGTCACTTTTTCATTTTTCTTGCTTTTTCCCAAATTTAGATGTATTTTTTTCAACTTCATTTTAAAATGCCCAAGACATAACCGTAATAAATATTCTCCAACTAGTTTTAAACATTTGCCCTTCAACTTGAGGGGTCTAAAATTTGGGCTAACCCCCTTCCCTTTGGACGGGATCTAGATTGTAAGTCATATGCCATTTCCTACCTAATAAAAAGGGCCCAAAACATTATTTTTAACCCTCCCTGTTTTTTTTTGGTTCTACTTTTTAAATATAATTTTTCCGGTAAATTTTTGGGACCGGGCCTTTAAAAGTCGGGATTTTTAAAATAATTTAAGTGTTTTTTTTGGGAATTTTTTTTTTGCATTATTACACTGTAGGGTGAAAAAAGGGTTTTTTCCATAAGCAAATAAAAAAATGAAACAAAAACTAATTTTTTTTTTTTTTTGCGCCAAAAAATTTTTTTTACATTGCCAAATTGCATTATTCATGCAATTTTGCACTTTTTAAAAAAAAAAAAACTTTCTAAAACTGTAAACTATAACGATAACATCAAACTGTATGTAAATTTATTTTTTTCAAAAAAAAACAAACAAAAAAAATAAAAATTTATTTTTTTTCTTTTTTAAAATGTAAAAATAAGAAAAAAGGGTTAAAGGTGCTAAATTTACTGTTTGCTTTGGTCACAAGTAAAATTTTAACATGTCTTTTGCATAATTTTAATTTTTCCCACATTTCCCAAATATCAATTTGGTTTGTGATGATTTTTAAATTTTGGGACAAAAGGTGCATCTTTTCCTTTTTTAGGCTGGTTGAAATGTTTGGTGGAGACCATGGGTATCGTCGCGGGGTGCTAGGGGAAACCCCCTTTGGGTTCACTTTCTTCAGAAATGCGGTTGGACCCCTGTGGACAAGGGCTGGCCCCATCATTTTTGGGTGTTACTTTTTTTTTTCAAAAAAAGGGCAAACCCAAAGGGATTTTTCCCAACCCCTCTAAAAAAAATTTTTTCTTTTTTATAGTTTTTTTTTTTGTTCCTTTTTTGGGTCTATTTAAAGCCAAAAAAACAAAAATTGCATTGTACCCCCAACAATCAAGAATGTTGAAAAAAACAACCTTTTGGCCCAATCGATTAGTTTTTGTGTTTCCCAGGTGGGTCTATGATTTAAAAAGGGGTTTTGCAACTGCCCCTTTTGTGGCAAATTTTAATGTAAAATAATGTCTGGCTTTTTTTGTCGTCTCGGTTACTGATTGCATTTCAAGGTGCATTGGGCTTTATCAGAATTTACCTGTTTGTTTTTTTTTGGGAAAGTAAAAATACTGTTTTTATCCCAGTAAAATAAAAAATAGAAACCTATAAAACCCTCTCTCCAATGAGGATACCCCTTTCGGCAGTTCTTTGGGTTTTTTTTTTTAAAAAAGTAGTCAGGTAGATCCCACACAGTGGTATAGTATTGGGGCCCGCAGGGTTTTGGGTCTGGGCCCTTTATCCCCCTAACCCATTGGGGTTTCAGGAAGCCCGCTGGCAAGGTTTTTCCCCTCTTTTCCTCTTCTGCTTTCATATATGAAAAGATGATTTTTTAGAGCCCTTTTCTTTTGTTCCCCTCTCTATGTTCCCCCTTTAAATTTTAATTAAAGTTTAAAATGACTGTATAGAATAGTATTGTATTTGTTAAATGGTTTAACTTTAATTTACCCCTTTAAACAGCCCAAAAATTAAAAAAAAACCCCAATTTTTTCCAAAACAGAATTTTTTTAAATGTCTTTTCCCGGTCATCATTAGATAAAAGGCTGAATTGAACCATTTCTATAAAAATCACAAAACTATTCTGGGAAAAGGGAAACCATCTACCGTATCATAATTTGGGAAAAAGGGATGTATGTGTAAAATCTGGCCCCAAAAACCAAAAAAAAAAAAAAAGGGCCCAGATAAGTTGTATAAAAAAATGGTAAATGGGAAATAAAAATAGACCAAAATGAGTTATACTCCTTTTTTTTAAAAAAAAAAAAAAAGGCTGGAGTTAAGTATAAAAAGGGTATCGGTCATTTTTGACCGAACAGTACAAGTGTAAAAAAAAACGGGATAAAAAATAACCAAAAAAAATAAAAAAATTTAAAAATTGCTAAAGAAAAACCCCCTAATTAGGAAAAGTCAATGAACCACAAGTTTCAGAAACCGCATAATGAATTTTTTAAAAAAATATAAAATTTTAAAAATTCGGTCATTTTTGACCCGAACAGAATAGCAGGGTTAATTGTTTATAATATGGTGTTCTAATGTGATATCCCAAAACTGTGCCATGTAAAGTGCGGGTAATGCTGGTAAATAGGTAAATAATAATTATATTAGGCCCATTGTGGAACAATTAGTAATCAGTAATAAATACTTAACTGTGTATCATGGGTGGACCCCAAAGAGAAAAAATCCAAAAACAGAAGGTAATAACATATTAAGGCTATGTTAAAACGTTCTGCCCATCAAAGGTTTTAAAACGAAAAATGGGGTGTGCAAGATCCATTATATACTTGACACCAATGGAGCCTATACATCAATTGAATATACCAGGTCTATCAGGTTTCCATCATCATATCTGGCATTTTACCAGACAGAATACATATGTAGGTTATGTAATTTTGTTTGTGAATTTTGAATAAATACGGAAATGGCTTCTAAAAAACCTCTAAAAATTGGGGGTTTTTAAAAGGGTTTTGTTTTGATTTGTTAGGTACAGCTCGTCCCAACCTGGATTTTGGCAGCAATGGCAGGAAAATTGAAAAACCAATACCACCTTTTTCTAACATTAAAAAGGAAGGTTTTTCATTAATGACATCCTCCCCCTTCCAGTTTGGAAAATGGCTTGTGATTAGTTGTACGATTTTCTCATGATCGAAATTTGGGTGGGAGCAAACCAGCCCTAAACAGAAGCGCAACAGTATACGTAAAAAAATAAAAAGAGATCAATGCTCTGCTATCAAGTTGATTTTCCCTTTTACTATGCAATTTTTTTTTTTTTTTTTTAGTGGGAGCAAAGAGTAATCCCAGCATCTGTTAGGACCCACTCATCTCTTAGTATCCCTCCTGCATATATAAGCTCTATAAATCTTCTCCCTTTCGTGTCATCTGACAACTGGATGTGAAAATAGTCCTGGAAAAACAGATGATATTTTATTTTTCTAGCTATTTTGTTAATTTACATAATGCTGTTATATTCCACAGTGCTATACGGTGATTGTAATTATTTACAGTGATCCTTGTCCTCTGTGGGGCTCACAGTCTAAATTTCAGATTAACATCAATATGAGTGTAGGGGAAACCAGAGGAAAGTCACACAAACAAGGGGAAAACATACAAACTGTCACGGATACCCTCGTCCCGGGTTGCGGGCGCGCTCGTTCCCCTGCCTGTCCCGTAAGTTACTTACCCGGCCGTACTCCTGTTGCTGTCTCTGTCCCTCGGCACCCGCGACCCCGCACCCTAGGGCGCGCTCGCACCAGCAGTGTTAAATTTAAAGGGCCAGCGCACCGGTAATTCCCATTGCCGGTCGCTGCCCCTATTTAAGCCTGCCCCTTTCTGATACTCCCGCCGGATCTTTAGTGCCTTTCTGCCTACTGAGAAAGCGTTCCTTGAAATCTTGTCCTGATTACCGTGTACCGTACCATTAGCCTCCGTCCCTCGACCTCGAACCTTTGCCGCCTGTCCTTACCTACCGCCTGCCTTACGATTCTGTACCAAACTAATCCTCAGCTGACACCGCAATCGTGTCGCGGAAGGGGTGTGACCGGTGGGACTCCTGCCGCAGCAAGTCCATCCCGCTTTGCGGCGGGCTCTGGTGAACACTGGGACCTACTTAGATTCCGCTCCATGGCGAGGCTAACACCATCGCTTGCGGTGGTCCAGTGGATCCACTAATGCGGACCGTGACACAAACTCCTTGAAGATGTTGTCTTTAGTGGGATTTGAAACCCAGACCCCAGCGCTGCAAGGCAACAGTACTAACCAGTGAGCCACCATGTTGAGGCACACATTTAGGGCCACATGTATGAAAACTGTCTTGGTTTAGAATTCACTTTGGTGCCCATAGCAACCAATCAGAGCGCCCCTCTCATTTCGTATAGTGCTCTGGAAAAATGAGGGGAGCTCTGATTGGTTGCTATGGGCAACAAACTGAATTTTAGACCTAGACAGTTTTCATACATGTGGCCCTTAGTGCTGCTTACATAGCACCAACATATATTGTACACATACCTTAATTAACCCCTTTCTTAAATTGGACGTATGGGTACACCTTGTGCGGGAAGATATTCAGGCAAATAGACTTACACATATATCAAAGACATCATGCGGGCTCACAAGCAGAGCCCACAGCATCAGAAAATGGAACCAGCTGTATATTACAGCTGGTTGGGTGCGCTTTCGGTCGATAAACCCCTTAGATGCCGTGGTCAATCATGACTGCGGTAGGTTGGGGGAAGACAGAGAGAAGGAACTCCCTCTGTCTGAATCGGCATATCTGTGGTGCGATTGTCAGGTGCAGATGCCTTCCAAAGAAAACTGGAAGCCGTGAGAACATGGCCGGATATGAGGATTGATAGGTACAATACATAGCAGTTTAGCTATGTACTGTTATGTATTTCACCAGCAATCAATAGATCGCTAAGTCAAGTCTGAAATGGGACAAGTGTTATATAAAGTCAAAATAAAAAAATAAACACAAAAAACGTAAACACAAAAGGTAAAGTAAAAACACCTAAGACATCCTTTTCCCTTTACCCAAAAAAGGATAAAAACATTTAAAAACTGTACAGATTTTGTATGGCTTGTTTAACCCACAAGATTGCAATTTTTGTTCATCCTGCAGCACAGGCATCCTCAAACTGCGGCCCTCCAGCTGTTGGGAAACTACAACTCCCATCATTCCCACTGTATAGATTAAATAAATGCATGATGGAAGTTGTAGTTTCCCAACAGCTGGAGGGTCGCAGTTTGAGGATGCCTGCTGCAGCACATAAAATGAGATAAAAAGTAATCAAAAAAGTCATACAATTGTCACTGGAACAAAAGAAAACATCAGTTAATTCAACAAAAATTACAAAGCTAGTTATACAGAAAAAGAAAAATTTTATATGAATATATATTGTTATATAAAATAAAAACACTTTTTTAAAGTGCTACAACATAAAAAAATTATATAAATTACATATCGCAGTAAATGTACCGACCCATGTCTTAAAACTAAAATCTCACATATACTGCATGGTGACCGCTGTAAAAAAAAACAAAAAAACACTACTTGTGTTGCAGTATTTTCTTCATCCTGTCTCCAGAAAGGGTACCACTAAAAATGTAAACTAATCCTGCAAGAAACAAGCCCCTACACAGCTCCTTACACCGGAAAAATGATGGCTCCTAGACTATGACAATAAAAAATTGTGGTTTATTTTTTATCTATTTTTTTGTGTAAAAGCAGTAAAACATTAAAAAATGTATATATAAATTGGGTATCGCTGTAATCGTATCGACCTGCTGATTCAAGTTAACTTGTCATTTTTACTGCACGGTGACTGCTATAAAAAAAACACTAGCAGGATTGCTGCATTTTGTTCATCCTCCCAAAATCTTTGAAAAAAGCCCTAAAATGGTATTAATGAAAAAGTTAACTCATCCCACAAAAAAACAAGCCCTTAATAAGCTCCATATTCCGAAAAATAAAAAAGTTATGGCTGTCAGAATATGATGACATAAAATGTAATTATTACAAAAGTATTTCTATTGTGTAAAAGTACTAAAACATAGAAAACTACATACAATTTATATTGTAATTGTACTGATCAGCACAGTAAAGTACTTATGTCATTTATACCGTAGGGTGAGCACTGTAAAAATTAAACCCAAAAAACAATGACAGAATTGCGAGGGGGTATTTTCCATTTTCATGGCCCAATGCTAAAAAAAAACTATGAAACACTTTTGCGCCCATAATGCACAGGTCTTCCCACAAGTTTAATTTCTTAAAGGGTGTTGACTCCAAATTGGGGTGACCTTTGGAAAGTTTCACCTTTTCTGGTACCAAAATCTGCGTTCCAAAAGCCAAATAGTGCTCCCTCCCTTGTAAGCCCTGCCATGCACCCAAACAGCAGTTTACACTCAAATATAGGGAGGGTACTGCTAAACTTAAAAGAAATTTTGAACATTGATAATGGCAAGTTTTTCCAAATTTTCACAACATTTTGATATTTTTCAGAAATAAACAAGGATTGTATGGACCAAGATTTCTTACTTAAGGCACAATGTGTCACGAAGAAATATTCTCTAAATCATATGGACAGGTAAAAGAATCAAAAAGTTATTCTCACATAAAGTGACACATGTCAGATTGAAAATGGTCCCAGTGAAAACCACACTTTAGTCTACATAAAGCCCCCACACAGGTTCATAGAAAAAAAAAAAAGTTATTGGTCATGCAAAGGAAATTACAAAAAGATACATTGTTGGAATTATACTGACCTGCAGAAGAAAGATAATGTCATTTATACTGCTCCTCCAAAAAAAAGATGACACAATTGTTTTTTTCCCATTCCATATTGCTGGGGAGGCTGCAGTTGCAGTCACTGTGCGTCAGGTCAGAGCCAGGTATTTGAATTTTTCCAGTGGGAGAGGGGAGTGGGCACCATTTCCCTATTAGACTTGGGGAAAAAAATGCCTTGTCCAGGCCCCGTTCCCATTGTTTGAAAAAAGATATGCAAGTAAAATAAAATCGCTTTATATGGCATCTGTTGAATCTGAAAAGTCTGGTTATCAAATTTGTCTTTATTCTCATAAATACTGTATTGGGCTCTCTTGTAAGAAGAGAATGTTCAGGGAAAAAAAAAAAAGCAGAAAACAAAATGCTACTATGCAACAGTTTTTACATAAGAAGCATTTACAAATTGTTATATCTCTTCAGTCTTATGATTCTAGTCTTGTGAAATTTCAGATTGCATTAGAGTTTGTTTTTGGGAACAAATGCCAGATGATCAGACTTTCTGGATAATTATCTGTACTTTTACATAAAAGTCATAAAAAATAATGCTCAAAGAAAAAAAAAACACAAAAAATAAATGAAATTACCTTCAGCATCTGTTTGACTTTCTTTACCGTTTCACCCGGAGGGATGTCAAAAGATTCGCAGAGACCATCAAATGCTATAAAGACTTTCATTTTGGTTTAAAAAAAATCTGATGAATCTCAGAATGTGCCCTTGTCTTGTGTGCCATCAGCAGACCATGGCTAGATCTTGTGAGCGGAGACCTTTTAAAGTATGCTCTCCTGCCACTCGGTAGGTAAAAGTAAGCCAGGCACCTCCGTCAGACTGTTTTCTTGCCAAGCTGAACAGTAACAAATCTCCACCCAGCCTTTAGTTAAGCTGCAAACAAGGCAAGTGACTACAGGTTCCAAACTATCACGACTGACCACAGAGTTAGTACATACCACTCATCATGCCATGTTTACCCCTCTGCTGTCAGTGAATAGCAACCGTGAGACCTAATCCCTGTACTCACTGATGAAGGAGATGTAAGATATATGAGGTTTTTGTGTGTCTTTTTCCTGCGGTTGCCTGTAAAATATCTAAAAATTTAAAATTTCCAAAATGTTGTTAAGACAACATAATCCCCCTGTTTTTAAAAGGGATCCCAATTATATACACTAAAAGAAAAGGAAAAGTACTTTTAAAAGAAAAAAAGGGCCCAAAAAAAGATGCCACCTATAACTTTGTGGATGTTACCAGAGGAATGTCCCTGCCATTGTTTGAACCTACAAAAAAGAGCACCACATAAGTAGCAGCTTCTGAATGGATTGAATATTAGGTGGCGAAATAGCACTTGACCTGCTATGAAATTCTACATTTCATTTGTAAAAAACAAAACAGGATACAATCTGTGAAATACATAGTTTTGCTTAAGAATGGCGTTCACAATAGCAAAGACTTTTCCCCAAAAAAGCATTAAAGTTTTTTGGGGATTTTTTTCCCCTTGGTTTAATTTGGATGGGGAAGTTTCCCCGCGACCAAATAAGTTCAAAAAATCGTCTAAAAAAGTCCTAAATGCAACACTTTTCAGACGTTTGTTTTGCGAGGATTTGTTTCAGGGTTTAGTGGGAAGGTTTTTCCAAAACCAGTGTTTTTTTTCCCCAAAACACCCATGTAATTTAAGCCAAGGCAAAAACGGGTTTTTTTTCAGCATTGAAAAACGTTTAAAAGAATTGTCATGACATTCTTTTTAGCCCCCAAAACAGCGTCCAAAAAAAGGAGGCTAAAATGTGTTTAAAAATGTAAAAATTTTTGACATTTTAAAATTTTCAAAAATTTCTGCTTTTTAAGAAAAACCTTTTTCCACACAAAATATTTTATAACTAGCATCAAACCATTATTACTTTTGGGACTTTTTTTTAAATGTTTTTTTATTGTTTTATGACTTTTGGGGCTTAGAAATTTTGAAAATTTTTTTCCTTTTTCAAAAAAAATTTGAAAACTTTAAATTTTTTGGGGCCCCGTCCATTTTCTGACATGGTTTGAGGGGGCCTGAAAATTAAGATCCCCCCATCAGGGCCCCCAATTCAGGGGGTAAGCCGGTATTTCCTTTTAGGGGGCCCCCGGGTGGAAAAAAGGGGGGCCCGCCCCCAAGATAAAAAGGGGGGCCCCCGGGTGGCGAGCCCCCCGAACCAGGCTCGGTTTGGGCCCCACATTTTTTTTGGGCCCCGAGCTCCCGGGGGCCCCCCGGGGCAGTCCCGTCGCCCCCCCGGGGGCCCCGGGTGCGCACCCGGTCTCTGAACCCCCGGGCCTGCGCCCCGAGCCCCCGTGACCGGCCCGGGGAGTTGGGGAAAAAGCCCCCCCAAATTTCCCGGGGCCCTGCTTTGGTGTACCCGGGCAAAGCCCCAATAGCGCTGTGCTCCGCTGACCCCCTGGCAGGTGTAAAAACATTGGGCCCTTAACCCTGCCGGGCCCCCCCCCCCCCTTTATGCGGACATGGGCGGCGGGTGACGCCCTTTTTCACCGCGCCCCCTTTTGAAAGGGCGGGAAAATTGGGGGCCGTCGGGAAGCGCCCGGGCGGCAGTGAGTTTTATTAATATATATTTTATTTTAAAAGGAAAGGGGGCCCCTTTGACTACCAAAACTTACAGGGGTTTGGGCCCTAATTAAACTTTTCAGGGGCCCTGGTACCAAAAAACTCTACAGGGGGCCCTGGCTATTTAAAACTTTTACGGGGGGCCCAAATGTTTTTCTACCAAAACTTTTGGGGGCCGGGTTTTCCTTTAAACTCTACAGGGGCCCTGGCTACCTTCCCCTCCCGGGGGGGGCCTGGCTCCTAACCCCCAAAAAGGGGGCCCGGGGCTCTACCAAACCCCCCAAATGGGGGGCCGGGACTCCCCCCAAAACCCAAAGGGGCCCGGGACTCTACCAAAACCCAAAAAGGGGGCCCTGACTCAACCCAAAAAAAAAAAGGGGTGCCTGCTCTACCTAAAACAAAAGGGGGCCCTGCCCTTTTCCAAAACCCAAAAAGGGGGGCCCCTGACGCTACCTAAAAAAAAAAGGGGGCCCCCCTGACCCCTCCCTAAACAAAAATTTGGGCCCCTGACTTACCTAAACAAAAAGGGGGCCCGGGACTCTACCTAAAAAAAGGGGGGCCCCTGACTCTACCAAAAACCCCAAAGGGGGCCCTGACTCAAATTTAAAAAAAAAAAGGGGGGCCCCTGACTCTCCCCAAAAATTTAAAAGGGGGGCCCCTGGCTTCCTACAAACAAAAAGGGGGGCCTGGTTTCCTAAAAAACAAAAGGGGGCCCTGGGCTACCACAAATAAGGGGGACTCCACCTGCCACTACCCTAAAGGGGGGCCCCAAATTCCCTGCCACTAGCAAAAGGGAACCCCCTACCTGAATTTTAAATTTCAGGGGGACCCTAACCCCTGTATACTCCCCTAAAGGAGCCCCCAAAAATTTGCTTGCATCCCTATCTAAGGGAGGCCCTAACCTGTCTGTATACTTTTTCAAGGGGGGCCCTAACTGTCTGTTATACTCCCTAAAGGGGGCCCTAACTCCCTACAGCTTACCAAAAAAGGGGGGAAACCACTACCTAAGTTTAATAAGGGGGCCCACCAACCAAACCCTGTCCCCCTTAAACTTGCCTAACGGGGGTTTTTTTATCTTCCTGGGGGCTATTTCCCCTACCCCCCCATGGGTGGGGAAACCAACCTAATTGGGGCTGGCCTTTCCCAAAATTACCCGGGGGGTTTGTTTCCCTTCCCAAAAAATAGGGCCTATCTAAGTAACCTGGGGCCTTGCCTATTTCCCCTTTCCCTCCCTGGGTTTGTCTACCTCCCCTGGTAATTTTAATTGTGGGGGGAAAGCAGCCCTTTGTTGTACCCAAAAATTACCCAAAGGATTTCGTTCTTTTCCCCAAAACCCTAAAACCCCTTAGGTTACTGGGGTCTCAAAGTTTTTGGCTTGAAACCGCTTCCACCCTGGGCAGTTTGTTCAAAAGGGGGAAATAGGTAAAGAGTTGCGGAAAATTGGGATTTAAGTATTTGTGTTTTAATTTTTTGAGGGATAAATTTGGGGCCCCAGGACAAGTCTTTCAGGGCGGTGGGGAACGGTGCAAAAAGGGGGGAAAAAAAAGAACGATTAAAGGGAAAAAGAAAATTGACTCATCAGATAGGACTTCCCCGGTAAAGGTCCCTGCTTTCGGGGATTTTTTTTAATTTATAGGGAAGTGCTGTATTCACTGTTTTGTGATGGCCCTGGTTTTTTTGTCTGACCTCTATGTGGTCTCTATAGGGTGGTTTTGTAGGTTTTTACCTGAGTGGTTTTCTGACCTCTATGTGGTCCCCTTTAGGGTGGTGTTGTAGGTTATACCGAGCTGGGTCTGACCTCTATGTGGTCTCTAATGGTGGTGTTGTAGGTTATATCGGCTGGTTTTCGGGCCCTCTATGGGTTCTTTTATGGAGGTGTTGTAGGTTATATCTGAGCTGGTGTCTGACCTCTATGTGGTCTCCATATGGAGGTGTTGTAGGTTATATTGGCGCGGGTATAGTGGCAGCGTACATGTGTCCCTGATTGTAAAAGAGGGAACACCTGACCCTGTGATAGAAGTTACACTTTCTTTCTTGCTGGTGTGTATTTTAGAAGGTGGTGAGGTGCGTGACCAAGGGAAACGTGGAGGGGGATATTGTATGTGGGTGGAGGGGGATATGGATGGAGCTATTTAGCCCTGTGTCTATGATGTGTGAGACAGACAGACAGATATGTGACACACTTGCTATTGTACTACACAATACAGTTCTTTTTTGCACACTGTATTATGTGGTAAAATGGGCGCATTTATGTCCTATAGGCCATTTTTTTTGCTGGGGCGGGGCGATTGGGTGGCTGGGGCGGGGCAATCGGGTTGCTGCAGGGGGGGGCAGGTGCTTCAGCTGTATGGGGCCCTGAAATTTCTGTTAGCGGCCCTGACCCCCATAAATGACTCCAACTAAGAAACTATACCCTTTAAAGTATTCAAAACAGCATTCAGGAAGTTTATTAACTCGTCAGGTATTTCATAGCAATTAAAGCAAAGTTGAGGTGAAATTTCACTTTTTTGCAGATTTTCAATTTTTAATATTCACTGGAACACAGTAGATGATAACAGGGAAATGCAACTCAACATTGATTCCCTCAATTCTGCCATAAATAGAGATATCCCAAATGTGGCACTAGTGCACTATTTGGCTCAACCACAAACCTTGGAGTAGGAGGAGCACCTACCGGACTTTGCGTTCTCATTTTCAATATGACTTTCTTAAGGTGCCATGGCAAGTTTGCAGACAACCTAAGGCACTAAAACTTAATAAACACCCCTAAAAAGACCCATATTGGAAACTACACCCCTTAAGGAATATACCCAGTATCCAGGGTGTAGTGAGCATATCGACCCCACAGGTGTTTTACAAATTGTTTTAGCGTTAAGCTGTGAAAATGAAAAAAAAAATGTTTTTTCCAACAATCTGCAATTTTAGCTAAAAAATGTTTCATTTTCCAATGGAATCCTGGAGAAAAAGAAGCATCCCAAAATGTGTTACGCAATTTCTTCCAAGTTTAGCACTACCCTATATGTGGGTGTAAACTGCTGTTTGGGCACATGGCAGGGCATACAAAAGAGGGAGCGCTATTTGGCTTTTGGAATGCAGATTTTGGTGGGTGAAATGTCGCATATACAAAGCCTAAAGTAGCAAAACAGGTAAAACCTTTCAGAAGTCTCACCATCTTGGATTCAACACCCCACATGGATCTTAGTTAGGAGTGTATTGTGAATATCTGGGGGCGCACAGGTGTTCCATAGTTTTTTAAGAATAGGGCCATGAAAATGGGGGTACGATTGCTTGTACACTGTTCTGCAATACCAATATATTACAGAACAGAATACAAGAATTGCTCCCCTGTTACACCTAGAAGTAGTAATATGGCAGCCAGAAAGGCTGATCGGCACCCTGTGATCTCGCCGTGGGGTAATCAGGGACCAAAACGGTTCAGAGTACTTTTTTACTGTAAACTGTTGGATGCCGTGGTATCTATCTGGTTAAAAAGCTAGGATTGAAGCTATCTTCAATCCCGCTACTAGCCAATAATGGCTGTTAATTACATATGGAGTGGGCTCAGTGAGTGAGACCCGTCCATACATCCTTACTAACTGCAATGCATACAGTTACGTCATGTGTCAGTAAGGGGTTAATGCATATATATGGAACTGAGTTTACTAATCTCATAACTCTCAATTATTGGTGGATTGTTAGAAGGACATTTTGGGGCCTCTCTGGGAGAAGTCACTGGACAGCAAGGGGCCCATATCATGTTCTTATTGCCCGTTCTATAGTTAGAGGCTTTTTATGATTCTAATTTTGTCGTTTTCGTTAATCTGAACAGCTTTTCTGGGATCATGTAGCCTGGTTTATTTACCTTAATTCTTGCTGTATACTAGAGTAAAAGTACACAATCCATGATAACATCTATAACTGCAGTGATTTAGCGCACTGTGTGACAAGCGGCTATTTGTTCCCTGACGCTTTTATCTTAGTCAATGTAGCCTTATCTCCATACCTAGGAAACCGTTCCAAACATGCACTTTCTATTGCTGTTTTCCATAGTTGTGTAAGAGCATTTCAGCTCCCATAAAGTAATATTCACAGATAAAAGTGAATATTTCATTACAAGAACATAGTTGAAGGTCTATATTTGGAAACTGTGCAGTATAAGCTGAAGAAATTCAGTAGTATGCAGCAGGACATGTCTTTTTAGCAGCCTGGTGCCGGACTAATTATACTCCCCCCCACACTAATCAGAGCAAGAAGAGGATCCGTGACATGAGCAGCTGCCCACTACTTCCTGGCCCAGGGCTGAGGAGGAGAGGGGGTCTGGTCCTGTACATAAAAATGTACACTCCTGCCATTTTGTCACTTCTATGCGGGCACTACCAACCACAAAATAAAAATACAGATTAGCCTCCCAGCTGAAGAGACCAGACTACCAAACAAAAAAACTCAGATTAGATACCCTTTAATACAGACCAGAACCCCCATAATCAGGCCCCCTTTATACAGAACATCACACTAACCCCTTAATATAGACTCCAGACCAGACCCCCATATTTAGTACAACAGATGAACCCTTTAATACACACATCAAATCAGTACCCCCTATATTTATGCCCCTTTTATACCCCTTAATACAGACACCAGACCAGAAGCAATATATTCAGACACTTCTTTATACAGAACACTGAACTAACCATTTAATACACATCATACCAGTACCCCCTATATTTATACCCCTTCTATACAGAACACCAAACTTGCCCGTTAATACAGACACCAGACCTCCTATATTCAGACTGTTTTAACTCCTTAACGACCGCCAGCTGTCTTTTGGCGTCGGGCATTTCAGGTCGTTCGTCTGCAGCGACATCTTTTGACGTCACTGCAGACATCAGAGTTTGTGGAGCCCAGCACCGTAGCAGTGCTGAGAACAGAGCTGTACTACACAGCCCTGTTCCCAGTGCAGCTCCTGCAGTTGCCGGGGAGCGGGGGAAACCTCCACTTCCTGGTGCTTTCACCCATTGATTGCCTCAGGTCATCACCGCAGCGCAATCAAAGGGTTTCCCTGCTATGTCGGGTGATCGGGACACCCGGTGATCCGACAGAGCCCGGGGAACGGCTGCACAGTCAGCCCTGGGGACCTAGAGTAGCTTCAGGGCTGTCTGTGTAAGAAGCCAGCTATCAGGGCAGACTGTGTGGTGTCCTGATCACTGCCTGTGTCAGACTGAAACAGATTATAATGTATTAGCATTTATGAATATGCTAATACATTACTAAGTGTAAAAAAAAAAATAATATATAATATTATATAAAGATAATTCTCCCTTCATGGGATTTAAAAAAAAAAAAAAAAAGTAAAAAAAACATAAAAAGTGTAAAAAAAAAGAATAAAAAAATAAATAATAAATTAAAAATAATTGCACATACATTACACACACAAAAAAAAAAACCTACACACATAAGGTATCCACACGACCGTAATAACCTGTAGAATTATTCTAACAAGTTATTAAATGTGAAATGTGAATGGTGTAAAAAAAAAAAAAAAAATTGAAAAAAAGTGAAAAAAATTATGCAATTATTTATAAGTGCACTTAAACTATGCCTCCATAAAGTACAACTTGTCTCGAAAAAACGAGGCCTCATACAACTGTGTCATTGAAAAAATAAAAAAGTTACGACTGCTGAAATGCAAGGAGGCAAAAACTAAAAAAAATTTCTGGTCATTAACTACTTTTCAAGCGTTCGGCTTAAGGGGTTAATACAGGCACCAGACTAGACCCTTTATATTCCCTTTTATACAAGCATGAAACACCCTATATTCAGATCTCTTTTATACAGACAGCAGAATCCCTATATTCAGATCCCTTTTATACAAGCAGCAGACTCCTTATATTCAGATCCCTGTGCCAGGTCTCATTAAGTTTTACTTCTTTCTCCCGGCGCGTAATACGCGTCTGGGAAAACGAAGCGTAATCATAGCCATCAATGACAGTGAATTACCGTATTTGCGGTCCATAATTCAGGCATATTGCAGCACAATTATGCTCCAACATACAGACTGCAAATATGCCGTGTGAACATATCCTAATATTTAGAATTATTATACAGAGAACACAGACATACAAATGGGTATTATTATTATTATTATTTATTTTAGAGCGCCATTGATTCCAGAGCGCTGTACATTCAAGAGGGTTACAAACATAACATAAGCCAAACAAGTACAATGGTGACAATATGTGACAATCAACTGGCACAGAGGGAAAGCCCTGCCCGCGAAGGCTTACAATCTACAAGGAAGGGGGAAAGAGACAGAAGTGGGGGCAGACATGTTTGTGGAGGGTTGTAGTGAAAAGCGGGTAACTATAGTTTTATGATCCTGAAGAGATGGGTTTTCAGGTTGCTTTTGAAGCTGGTGAAAGTAGAAGAGAGTCTGATGTGTTTGGGCATTGAGTTCCAGAGTGTGGGGGAAGCATGAGAGAAATCTTGGAGAGTGTTGTGTGAGGAGCTGATAAAAGGAGGGCAGAGAAGAAGGTCCTGTGAGGAGCGGAGATTGCAAGAGGGGAAATATCTGGAGATTAAGGCAGAGATGTATGGAGGGGAGAGGTCATGGTTAGCAACTCGAAGTGAATTCGCTGGGCAATGGGTAGTCAGTGAAGGGATTGGCAGAGGGGAGAGGCAGAGGAGTAGCAAGGAGAGAGGTGGATAAGACGGGCAGCAGAGTTAAGGATGGTTTGAAGGGGAGTGAGAGTGCTAGATGGGAGGCCACAAGGATGGTTGTTGCAGTTTTAGACAGGAGATGACAGGGCATAGACCAGCATTTTTGTTATCAGGTTTGGGGAATAGGGGATTTCGAAGTATTTTTCAGGTAAAGGGGGCGGCAGGGAAGGTTTGGATGTGTGGTTTGAAGGGACAAAGAGGAGCGGGGGTTATCCAAGGGTGGGGACTTCAGCCCGGTGAAGTGTGAGCCTTTTGACGAAATAGAAGATCAGGTGGGGGAGGTTGGGACGGGGGGGAGATGTTTAATTCAGTTTTCTCTACATTAAGTTTAGGGATGAGAGGAGAAGGAGGAAAGGAGACAGAAAAATTTGGGGATCGGGGACAGTAGGAGTTGATTTGGGCCGAGATGTAAAGTTGGGGGGTCATCAGCTACGGGGTATTGAAAGCCGTGTGTGCTATGGTGAGACAAAAAAAGAGTAAGGGACCCGGGCTGACCCCCGGGGACACCCAAAGGAGAGGTCAAGAGGGGGAGTGGAGCGAGAGTGAGAATTGAATTCCCATCACGAGGGTTTAGGAGTCCCGGAAAGGCGAGTTGTATGCCGAGGGAAGGAAAGGGTTTGTAGCAGGGGGGGAATGGTCGACAGTGTCAAAAGGGGAGGATAAGTCTAAGACAGTGTTTTTAAAATCCAGTCCCCAAGGGCCCACCAACAGGGCATGTTTTCAGGATTTCTACAGAAAACACTGACAGAAATTATATCACCCGTGCACAATGCAGAAAATAATTGTCACCTGTACAATACTGAGGAAATCCTGAAAACTTGACCCCGTTTGGGGGGTCTTGGGACGGGGTTTAGAAACACTGGCTAAGAGGGAAGGTCGAGTAGTGACGTGAGGCTTGCGGGTTTCAGGTCATTGGGGACCTTGGGTTTGGGCGGTTTCGGGAGAGTGCCCGGGTAACAATGCTTTTTTAAAATTTTGACCATCAAGATATAGTAGTGGGGAGACGGCACTCCTTGAGAGATTTTACTTCAGGGTGCTGGTCTTTATAGATCAAGTATAATGTAGATATAATGTAGATATTTAGACAGCACGCTGTTTATGATGCAAGTAAAATACAGTTTATTAGATATTTTCTCCAAAAATCCAAAAGGTCAAAATTTATCGTGACATATCAATGTTGACGTTTCGGTCATCGACCTTTTTCAAAATAGTCACAGTTGTAATGGGTAAAAGGTTCAGGATAGTTTGAGCGATTATTTTGCAAAATTTAAAATCGGGACGTTTTTATGTTGAACGAAATTTCTAGACATGCGAAATTTAGGTTTTAAAAACTGGCATCATTATAAAGAAAAGCCCATTTTCGGCGTTTCTGTCATTTTGGGGGGCCCCGCAAATCAGCTTACAGAAAAGAGCAGGGTGAGATGTTGTGCGAGTCATGATGGGATGTGTATGGTTGCGATTGGCTGAAAAATCACATGACCTCTTTTTACATAGAAAAAGGCCGTTCCCCC
>JAODAL010021519.1:0-66908 GCA_025379985.1 Phyllomedusa bahiana | reverse complement strand
GTTTTGGTATAATAAACGGTATTTTTTGCACCTTTCAATTCACCTGGGGAAATATAAAATTTTGCTTTTTTAAGATTTACGTGGAGCTGCGCAATGAACAATGCTGGGTGCGCAAAGTCAAAAACATGAAAACTGTGATTTTTTCGTGAACCGGTATGTTTGGCAACAAACAACTGGTGACTACAAGATTGCGGATTGAAATTTAACTGCAAGGGGTTATATAAAACAGCCAGGTGTAATGTGTAAAATTGAAATGAAACACCTATCTGAATGTATACTGATAAAAAAAGTGGAGTTTTGTGTAAAAAAGAGACCTGCATTTACTAGAAATGATGTGTTCCAATTTTTAAAGTTTTTTAGGCTCCCCAATATCCGGGAAATATTTCAATGCAAATGTTAATAATAAAGTATTCCACTACAATGGAACTAAGTCTTGGTGAATTTTAAAATCCAGTGTTCTTTATAGATAGAGTTTGTCTGTTTCGCCCGCGGGGCCCCCCTCCCCCCTCCCATCGGCGTGAATTTCAGCGGTAGATGCTGATTTAAATTCTCTAGCTAACTACTTAAAATCTTCAAATCTCAAATTAAAAAAATTGGAGGACCCAAAAGAAATAGTAGAGGTTTCTTTGCAGAAATAGACTTTTTCGTGAGCTTTTTGGGCCCACGGGCAGAGCCCCAGGCCTATCCCTATGAGACGTGAGGGGACACTGAGGCTGAAACGGGAAAACGCTGTTCTAGTAAAACCCGGGTTTGTGTTTTTTCCCAGCCAATCGCAACCATACACCCCCCCGTCTGGTCGCAACACATCTCCCCTGCTCATTCTGTAATTGATTTGTGGCCCCCAAAAAATTAGGAAGCCCCAAAAAAGGCGCGTCTTAATAGATGATGCCAGATTTTAACCTTAATTATCGCATGATCTGGAAATTTCGATCACTAAAAACCTTCCCGTTTTAAACTTTGTCGAAAAAAACGCTCAAAATACTTGCAATCCTGTAAAATTGTATGTAGGATGCGCCACAGGGCCATTGAAGATCCGAATCAGAAGGCATCTCTCTGATGCCTTGAGAAGCGATCTTTTTAAATGTTCAAGTGTATCGAGGCATTTTCAGAAGGTGCACGGTGGCAATTTACACTCATTCAGCTTTTGTGCTGTTGAGAAAGTGACATGGGCACCGAGACGTGGGGACCTATATTGTAGATTTTTAGCTAGAGAATCCATGTGGATATTCAAATTGGGCACTAGAATTCCTGCAGGCTTGAATATTTTACAAGATATAACTTACCATTATTGATCTGTCATTTGGAGCCTAAGCTTTATATACAAGCAATAATTGGCACTTTTGTTTTAATTGCAGAATGTAGTGTATTCAAGTTTTTTATGTTATCATGTTTGTTTATTTTTTAAAGAGGATATTACGTTGAGAGAGACGTGTTTTCTCCTCCTGATCATGTGACAATCTTGAGCTTAACTATATATAGCAGATTCTAACAATTCCCATTTAGGTGACCACGACTAAGGATAGACTTCCGAAACATGTCGGTCTTTAGTGCCTTATTATTGTGCCATACATTCGTTAAATATGGTGATATCCTCCATGTATCGTTTTTATACAAGTTGGAAATAAAGAATTTGAATTTTATGCAATTTTGGTCCGGTGTCTCGGATTCAGCTGGTTGCATTTTGCTTGTTGCTGTTTGTGTTGTGTGAGGACTCCGCCCTGCCATGCTCCTGAGGACTGGACACTAACAGATGT
The DNA here is from genome assembly GCA_025379985.1 of Phyllomedusa bahiana. Taxonomy (NCBI): domain Eukaryota; kingdom Metazoa; phylum Chordata; class Amphibia; order Anura; family Hylidae; genus Phyllomedusa; species Phyllomedusa bahiana. The sequence continues at coordinate 65,154 of JAODAL010021519.1, read as the reverse complement.
GTGAGCTGATTTACACATATATTACCTCGTACGGTCAGGGAGAGTACATGTCCTTTACGGCCCACTGGGTGAATGTGCTTCCTGCCCAGCCACACCAGCAACTTGGACAGGAGACGCCGCTTTCTCCTCCACGTTGGCAAACTGCTGTTCCTGCACTAATGTCCGCCTCCTCCTCCCCCACCACCTCAGCCTCCATTGCTGCTCCATCATACCACATGTGGATGGCACAGCGGTATCATGCAGTTTTACACCTGGTTTGCCTGGGCGAACGAAGTCACACAGGGGAGGAACTGTTCGGTGTCATGCAACAAGAAATCAATGTGGCTTTCTCCGCGACAAATGTAAATCAGAACCATGGTGACTGACAATGCAAGGAACATGGTGCACCGAGGAGGGTTGACCCATTCACCCTGCATGGCGCACGTGTTCAGTCTGGTTGTCATAAGGTTTCTGAAGTCTTCCACCCATCTGCAAGACATTCTAATAATGGCCAGGAAACTGTGCATGCACTTCATCCATTCTTAAAAAGCCAAGCACACCCATCTTGAGCTGAAGCCGCAGAACGGCCTCCCCCAACATAGGCTGATATGCGATGTTTCCACCCGTTGGAATTCCAGCCTCCATATGTTAGACCAACTGTATGAACAGAGAAAGGCCATTATCGATTTTTTGATTATCCAAGTGGACAGGAGCACTCCCTGTGTAATTTTGATGTCAGCCAGTGGCAGCTCATGTGGGACACCTGCCGTTTGCTCAGGCCCTTTGAGAAGGCCACGTTATTTGTCAGTCACCAGGACTACACGATGAATAACGTCATGTCCTGGAACAAATGCTGCAAAATCTGTCTGGTCAGGGGACTGGAGACGTGGCGACTACATCTCACGGCCACATGAGTCCAGTGGGGGCTGAAGTGGAGGAGGAGGACATTGGAGCACAAGCAGTGTCTGGCAAAATGAGTGCTTTTTCTTCTCAATGACAGGAGAGGAGGATCAGGAGCATCTGGAGGAGGTAGAGGGAGATGGGGAAGACGAGGCAGATGACCCAGACATACCGTGGCAGTATGCAGAGCAGATGGAGGCAGGCAGTCCCTCAGAGTCACTTGCGCAGATGGCCCGCAGCATGCAGATTTGCATGGCTAGTGACAGCCGAACTGTCACCATCCGGCAGAGGGATGACTTCTGGCTCTCCACCCTCTTGGACCCTCGCAACCAGTCCAAAATGGGTGCCTTTTTTCCACCTGCCCAGAGTGAGGAGAAACTCGCATACTATAGAGAAATCCTATGTAGTCAGTTGGCCGCTGCCAATGTGTGCCATCGTCCATCCTCTGGCAGGTCTGACAGGGGGTTTAGATTAGATCAGCCATGATGCCTCACCAAAACTTTGAGAAATGAGTCTGGAATCAAACTACCTGTCTTAGCTACTATTCTGATGCTGTCACCCGACTGATGCCACACATCTGCTGCCAACTTCTCCATCTGCCACCCACCATCTTTACCTGGGACTGGTATTGCCCCCCACCTCCACACTTTTTCATTGTGCCACTATCACAATCAGGATCAGGATTGTCTGATGATTAGGTAGCCAAAAGCAGGGTGGATAAAGAAACAAGAAGCATACAAATACCCCATGTACTGGTCATTTGTTTTGGATCAATCTGTTTTTTTTTGGCTTTAGAAATATGATGGATTATTGAGCAATTGAAAGGGAATGATGGGTGAAAAGGAAGGGCAAAAAAGACCCCTGCGCCAATGCAAAATTACTGCTGAACTCTCCACCTTTGGGTGGGGCCTTAAAGATCACGATTAACAGGCATAAACGGGAATATTATGTCGGTTTTTAAAAAACCCCGTGGCTTTTTGTGCTACGTGGGATTTTAGCCCCAGCTCAGTTTTCCCGCGTTATGATATTTCCTTTCAGGTGCATTCCCACTTAGTTATTTGGTCAGTTTTCCCCCCGTAACTGCCCAGGAAGGGAAGTGTTGAAGGGGTTCTAGTACCGGCCCTGTTTTTTTTTGGTGTAAATTCTAAAAAACAGATTTTTTGAAGACCAAACACGCTCCCTATGAATTTGGCATGGCACAATGTTTTACAACAGCCGGCTCTCTTTAGCCGTAAAAAAGCTGTTTTTTAACACAATTTGGTGAATCGAATTTTTGAGAAATTCGAACCATCTCTAGTTAAGGTTAATGCCCTTGTTTTATATGGGGTTTTGGGAAAATAGTACAAAGAGGAACCCAGTTTTTGGGGGGTCTCTTCTTTGTGTTGGTTGTCTTGTCTTGCTGGTAATATAAAGTTTTAAATTTTTGTGACGATTTATTTTACTACAATGTACTGTATGTCTTTATAACCAGACCCAATTTATTATACTTTCAGTCGGTATCATGATAGTTTACCTGGTTATATATAGTTTTAGTAGCTTGTGACAATTATTACATTTTTAATGCCTTTAAATGCAAATATGATTTCAGCATTATCCATTTTCTAAAAAGGCAATATCACTAAAATCTACTTTTAAGTTATTTAACTTTGAAATTTCTTTTACAGTTCTTCCTAAAATAAAGCTGTGCAATCACATTACTTCCTAGTCATTTTCAAATAATACATCCTTCTTCATTGCTTCAGAACTATTAATATGAAAAATGAATTACTCTTTTGGGAGATTAGACAGATCTTAAGAAAAGTTAGAGCATTTATAAGCGTCCTCAAAGCCATATGAAATTTTATTGATTGACTCTCAGGCCTGTGCATCTCAAATAGGTCTTGATGAATTTTCACATGTACTGTAGTTACTAGAAAATTACAGAATAAACATAGGTCAGTTAATCAGGCTTGATTTTTCTTTTACCTTGTGTCTGCTTATGATTTTTTGTTTGTTAGAATGTGCACATCTTAGCAAATTGCTCTTTTACTGCATTTACCCAGTCAAATCCACTAGAGAATCATTGGAGCAGCACAATCCAATAAAGATCATTACAGGTAATACAACCTATATATTGTCATAGTCCTTTAGTTTAAAATTTCTGAACCTCCTTGGACAATAAATATTTAAATGGCCCTGTGTACATTGTGTCATACGTTGTTGTATAGTGGAAAATTAATTGTGTTATATGTAGTATTAATTTGGTAAATAAATGCTGTCATCTTTTTTTTTAATGTAATTAACCCCTTTTTGCAGATAGATGTATTAGTACAGCTAAATTGCAGTGTTCTTCCCTTAAAATGATGTAAAGATATGTCCAGGGGATTACTTGGTCACAGGAGCTGTGCCCTTGTAATCACCAGCAGGTGCCAGCTGTAAAATCCAGCAGCAACAGACAGAATTGGAGGTACAGTACTTAGACTACTCACAAAATGTTAGGGTGCCTTCACACAGAGCATATTTTTGGTGCGTTATTTGATGCGTTTTTGGATGTGTGTTTTGTGCAGAAATTTACAGCATTAATTGCTGTGCCTTTCAGCACAAAAAATGCAGCCAAAACGCATCAAAAATGCATCTGCGCTTTTGATGTGTTTTTGGATGCATTTTTGTGGAGAAATGCACAGCAATTAACCCATCAGCGCCGGAGCCAATTTTCGCCTCTCTGACAGAGCCAGATTTTTTAAATGTGTCACTTTATGTGAGAATAACTTTTTGACGCTTTTACCTATCTATGTGATCAGTATGTTTTCTTTGAAAATTGTGCTTTAACGTTCAGTAAGAAAGTCTTGGTCTAAAAGTCCTTGTTTATTTTTGAAAAATATTAAAGTTTGTGGAAAAATTTAAAAAATTACCATTTTTCAAACTTCAAAAAATTTCTGCGTGTAAAGTAGTAGTTAGTCCACTCAAAATAGTTAGAATTAGCATCAACCATATGTCTGCTGTAAGTTGGCATCGTTTTTAAATGTCTTTTTTATGACATTAGAAAGCTTAGAAATTTAGTAGTCATTTTCACATTTTCAAGAAAATTTGCAATATACATTTTTTAGGAACCAGTCCGTTCTGACGTGGCTTTGATGGCCTGTATGTTAGATACCCCCATAATTGATACATCTGTAATGGGGGGCTGGGCTGCGAGGCGCCGCTGCCTCCCACAGGCGGTCCTCGTGCCCGGCAGGGGGTCCGGCCGCGGGTGCCGCGGCTGCCTTGCGAACTCCCGCCTGCTGCTCAGGGCGACGGCTACTTAACCCCACGTCCACGCTCTGTGGTCACTGATCTGCCTGTCCGGCCGCGCGCGGTTACCCGCTTCCCTAGGGCGCGCCGGCTGGTCTGGATTTAAAGGGCCAGCGTTCCCGGTAATTGGTCTATTGCCGGGCGTGGTCCTATTTAGGGTTACGCCCCCCAGCACTCTCTGCCAGTTCGTTGGTGGTGCTATACCTAGTCTAGAAGATGTTGGGAAGTCCTGTCTGAGTATACCCGATGTACCAGTCCGTCCGTACGTTTCCTGAACTTCCCTGTTTGCCGCTTGCCCTGACCTTCTTCACGTCTTCTGACCACGAATCTCTGCCGCCCGTCCTGACCTTCTGACTGTCCCCCGACTACGCTCTGGATTAGATTTTGTTCCACGCATTTACCCGGCCCGCCAATCGCAAGCAAGTCACGTCAGGGGTAGCGACCTGGTAGCCTCATGCCGCAACAAGTCCATCCCGCTTTGCGGCGGGCTCTGGTGAATACCGGGGGCTACTTAGACTCTGCTCCTGGCGTGGCTTACGTCATCATCACTTGCGGTGGTCCAGCGAATCCACCATACCCATGACACCATCTAAGAAACTACACCCCTTAAAGCGGGGGTGTCAAACTGCCGGCCCTCCAGCTGTTGGGAAACTACAACTACCATCATTCCCACTGTTATAGATTATACAAATGCATGATGGGAGTTGTAGTTTCCCAACAGCGGGGGGGGGGGGGGCGGCAGTTTGACACCTGTGCCTTAAAGTATTCAAAACAGCATTTAGGAAGTTTATTAACCCATTAGATGTTTCACAGGAATGAAAGCAAAGTAGAGGTGAAATTTAAAAATTTTACTTTGACATGCAAGCGTTACTCAGCATGTTGATACAATTACAGAGACACCCAATTTGTATATTTTTTATGTTTTACTGCTTTTACACAATAAAACTACTTTTATTCAAAAAGGAAAACATGTTTTTGCCTCTCCACAGTCTGAGAGCCATAGCTTTTTTATTTGTCTGTTAACGGAGCTGTGTAGGTGCTTTTTTTTTTTTGCTGGATGAGTTGGTGTTTTTATTGGTAAAATTGTTTGGGGAACAAGGCTTTTTGATCAGTTTTTTATTTTTAACAGCACTCACCATGCAGTATACATGACAAGTTAGTTTTACTCTGTGGGTCGATGCGATTACGGTGAAAGCCACTTTATATAGTTTTTTTATGTTGAAGTGTTTCAAAAAAATAAAGGGTTTTTATTGTGTAAAACAATATTTATGCATTGCTATCTTCTAATAGCCATAACTCTTCTATTTTTCCGTATACAGAGCTGTGTAAGGACACTTTTTTTGCTTAATAGATTGTTGGAGCTAAGGGGTTAAACACCCGTGAGCGGAGCTCACTTCGGCCATGGGTGATGACGCATGAGGCCAGTGGTAATATACCGCTGGTCCCATGTTGCAATCATGCGGGGCTCGCTTGTAAGCCTGCACGATCACCAGGACATACCCATACGTCCATTTGTAGGAACGCACTTCCCGCTAGGACATATTGGTACGAAGAGGTGAATACTGTACATTTCTGCACAAAAAGCACATCAAAAACTGCACCAAAAAACGCTGCGTGTGTAAGCACCCTTAGAGACATTTGGCTTTTTGTTGTAAGTTGAGGATGAACATAAAGGGCCACAAGTATGAAAACTTTCTAGGTCTAAAACTTAATTTGTTGCCCATAGCAACCAATCAGAGTGCGCCTTTTATTTTTCCAGAGCACTATATGAAAAGAAAGGGGCGCTCTGATTGGTTGCTATGGGCATCAAAGTTAATATTAGACCTAGATAGTTTTCATACATGTTGCCTAAAATGTCTTGAAAATGTTTTAAATGAACTAATGAGACCATATCCTAACTTTAGAAAGCACATGTCTAACTGTTCAATGTTTCAGTAATTTTTGCACAACTTGCTGATCTCAAACAAGGATTTTAATGGCAAAATTCACAACAGGTGTTTGATCCCTAAATCACCCAATAAATTTAGGGGATCAATTTGAATTTTGATTTAAAGAGTCATTCTCATCATACTGTTCATATTTTAACATCATAAGGACAAGACAACACCTTACAATTGATCAACAGTACCTCGCCATTGCAAGGCTTCAAGCAGGGTGCTCTCTGACGGAAGTAGCCACTGAACGTAGAATGCCACAGAGTGTCATCAGCAGGTTGCAACAGAAATACAGAGAGACTGGAAGAGTCACAGAATGGCAAAGAAGTGGATGTCCTTTAGCTACATCACACACTGATGACTGGTTAATTGTAAACACTGCTCTGTGATAGCAGATAAGTGCCACACAACTCCAAGCACATTTTAGAGAGGAGAGAAGCAACCAAGTGTTATATCAGACCATTTGTAATCATTTACATCAGAGTTGTCTGTGTTGTAGATGACTGGCAATAGTATCTGACTACACCACCAGGCACAGGCATCATAATTTTTCATGGGACAGGGATCATCTATGCTGGAAAAGGGACCAGTGCTGTTCAGTGATGAAAAGTCGATTCACTCTGAGCAGAAGTGATGATGATTCAACAATGCTGGAGATATCAAAGAGAGCACTATACATTAGCCAGATCTGATACCAGTCATCTAGCATGCAGTCCATGCTGATGGAAATGGTTACGACTGCTCTGAAATGATACTCACTTCCCTTAAACATGCCTGGAGTTGTGTGGCATTCATCATCCGGTTCTACAGGTCATGGTTTACAATGAAGCGGTCACCAGTGTGTGATGCAGTGAAAAGACATCCACATTTTTTGCCTTTCTGTGACTCTTCTAGTCTTTCTGTTTCTCTGATACAACCTGTTAATGACACACGACCAGACCTCTTGATGGTACACATGTTGCAGACCTTCTGCTGCAACTAATCCTGTGACCTAAAGTCGCTCTGACATATACCTCCTCCACCTTTGATAAAGGCTATAGGACTTAGTCACATATATAATCCTTCTTCCTGGGTCAAAGATTTTACTTTTGGGTACTGTTTCACCTACGTCACGCTGCCCTCGGTTTCCAAGGAAAATTATCACACTCTTCAAAAACTCTGGAGAACTGTACCTCACTTTCACATAGACTGCACTAGCATCATCAATACACTCCATGTTTACAACCTTCTTCTGGGTGGCCTGCCTTTCATCACATAAAACATCTATGTTGCAATCTGTCACTAATGGCAATATTTCCCTTAAATATGTCTGGCTATGAAGACAAGCTACTGTGCCAGCCATTGCAGTTGGAACTTTCAAGAGTATTTTCTTCATGGATTCTCTTGTTGTCCTGTAAATCTAGGTCTGTAGTACCGTAATTATGACTAGGATTTTCCTTATTGTAAGTTGTCTGGTGCTTACCGATCACCTCCTTACCCTTACAGCTACATCAGTGGCAATCTCAGAACTTGATCTGTCCTGATCTAATGGATGCACATAGGGACTCCACTCTTTTCTCCTCTGTCCCAGAGCCAACCGTATACACTTGATGATCCTGTTCAGACCCATCTACTCTGGTCATCTTCACAGCCAAGATCAGGCTCTCATTTTGCTCCAGGGCACAGGCTAGCCTCTCACCATTGGCAACACCCAGATTACCACATGTCACCAAGAGCAACCTCTTTCCTACATCAGCAGCCTGAGGGTTCACCCCCATTTCAGTCATGGGCTTGCAGCACTCAACCCATAATGGGCAGAGCTGAAGTTTGCTCTTGCATAATCTTGGATGTCAGTTACACTCACACAAGTATTACCACGGCTTACTACAGGAGACCCAAACTATGCATGCCTTACAACAAAAACGTCACCACTTTCCACATGCAAGTTAGCATTCCTAAGGTTACCACTGACAATCTTTAGGTAAACTTTGTCAGTTATCTTACTGGACACTTCAATAGTGTCTGATGACTCCTTTGTCCTTACCTGCCTTTCACCCACCAGTGCACATTCTGCACTGGCTCTACACAGAAGCAGCCTCTCTGGTGTACAATGAGTAGACATTTCCTCCATATCTCTGGTACCTGTCCCTAAGGGAGAATTTTTCCACTTTGTCCGGATCACTGTGTGTGTGGATGAAAAACAGACCCTTATACTCTGTTTTCATTCTTCTCTACTACATTAGTATCACCACCACAGATATCTGAGTGGTGTTCACCATCTCAGAAATTTTATTTTCCCCTACAGCAGGCACCCAGGAAACATGCCCAGTAACATTACTAACCTCATCACATGGCATCTCATTGTTATGAGGTGTAGTTTCTTTTACAAACCCAAAGTCACTTATGTCAGGTTTTAAATGCTCAGACTGGGCAGACAGAATGCCGATCCCAGAACGCTGTTCAGACATCTCTGCACTGGCCCATTCATTAATGTCAGGTGGCACACCTTTCCTTGGCTTACACGAAAGTAACGTGTGGAGATTTTTTCTCACCATCTCTTGTAACCGTCACTATTGGAGGACACTCAGCCTCCACCAGGATGACTCCTACATCTTTTTCACCAAACAGTTCACCCTGTGCGGCAGGCCAATCATATTTATTAATCACCAGTAGGTGCAAAGGAACCCTGGTTGCTAGTGGTAACCAACTTAGTTCCATAGAAAATGACAGCACAGCTCTCCACCTAGCTATCACCCACAGGACCCATATCTTCTGTGATAAACTTTAACCTCTAGGGGCACCCTTGAGCTTGTCTCCTTTACTGCTATGGTTGTAGCTGCTACTTCAGGCTTGGCAATCCCCTGAGTTGCACTGGGAACTGCAGTAGGACCATCCTGAAGGTTGCTGTAAGCTACTGGATTCACCCCAACTGCATTATCCTCAGCCAGGATCTCTGTGGGCTTATCTGAGCTAATCCTCTCTACTGTTTTGGCTGCCATTTCTAAAGCACTTTGTTCAGACATGGCAGTTTTTCCACACATTATTGCAGTTAAGTGAAATCCAGAATTAACAGCCCCACTGCTCTCAGGACTCTTTTCTCCTGGCAGCACTCTGGACATCCTGATCAACTTACAGCAAGTCTCCACCCACCATCAGGGGACCACTTTACGAGGTGACAACTCTAGTTTTTACCTCTCAGGCAGTTGCACAGCATACTCAGCAGGGGAACTTTCCCGGAAAAGCCACCTTCCCTATATGGTACACTGTCTACCCCAAGCAGCTGCCAGAAATGTGTAAAGTGTCTGCTGAGGATGATCTTCATCTGGAGATCCTCACACACCCCAAGCACATGATCAACAGTCCCAAAACATGTTTCAAAAAGTGTTGCAACAGTCTTACCAGATTCTAGTTCTTCCATGACACACATGTTGCAGACCATCTGCTGCAACCAATCCCATGACAGAAACCTGAAACTTAAAGTTGCTCTGTCACATCTGATATACTAATACATTACAATATGTGCCCTGATAGCAGGCTTGCTATACAGATACCCTTGTGGATCTCCAGGGATGACTGTATTGATATTCACAACATTCAAAAAATAATATACTAGGCCTTCAGTTTGTCTTTGCTTTAATAAATGTATTTTTTAGGTCTTGTCATTTTTGGAAAAGTCAAACTCTAACTTGAAGAATACATCTAGGTGAGTGAATAACTTATAACAAATATTGCTTATTAATAGATAGAGGGTCCAAAATAAATAACTAATGACACCATATAGCTTTTAAATAATACAAAGTGAAAAAAACACATCTAAAAAAAAATCACAGTGATCATATAAAAAAGAATGCACAAAGAGTGCACCTCTAAAAAAAATACACTTTATTCATTGAAAATGTCCATACAAATAGTCAATCAATGAACCATGAAGATTAAAAACATTTGAAAACACCACAAATTTAGCTTTAATGCATTTCTTTTTTTAGATCTTGATATTTCTGAAGAAGGTAAACTCTAATTTACAATAAGTGTTGTACATTAATAGATGAAAGGTCCAAAAAAAATAAAGACAGTGGGCAACACGTAATATGTATATAGGTAATACTGAGTGCAAGAAATACATAAAAAAAAAATAATCATATAAAAAGAGTATTGTGCAAAAAATGCACTTCTAAAGTAATATACTTTGGTAATTTACACTTTAAAACTGTTTTACATTGTATTACACATGTAAAATTCATACAAATAGTCATCACTTAGAAGCAAACCATGAAGATTAAAAGCACTTAAGAATTTTTTTATGATATTCCTTTATTCAGTTATTTATATTTTAGATATATATTTATATGAAATTCTCAGACATGCTTCAGCTATCTTATGTATGACTGGCTTGTGTACTAGGATTTTGTTAATCATGACTCTTTTTGTTTGCACATTATTTTTTTAACCAGCAATAAATAGAATACTATTCTTATGATTTACAAAACTGTGTGATATCATTAAGAATCTGTAAATAAATGATCTTGACAGCAATTACTTTTCCATTAGTCTGCTAAGAACTATAATCCTTGATAAACATTTATTTGCTGCATTATAATCTATGGAGCAGCATTTGTTCAGCAACTTCAAAATAAAAGTTTTCTTGTGTTTATTTTTCAATCATTAAAATATTGATGATAATAATTTAAACAAACAGTGAAGTACACTGTAGAACTGAAGTATTATAATTAGAGATGGGCGAATCGATTCTAACGAAGTGGAATTCGTTTAGAATTTCAGGAAAACTTCGGTTCTGAACGAAGTCGAACTTTGGGGTACTTCGGGTGAACAAAGTGTGCTTTTCATTGAAAAATGGGCTGCGAACACATGGCGTTACATGGGCAAAGAACTCTGGGAGGAAGAAGGGCATAGCCTGCATGACATGTGCAGAGATGAAGCCAATCAGAGACCGGCAGGAGTCTGTGATGTCACCGCACTATATAAGTCCGGGCGCGACGCTGTGAGCTCACACTCCTCTCACTGTACCGATTAGGGAAGGTGCTGCCGCGACTGCTTGTAATAGCTCTTACTGAAGAACTGATTTTTATACAGCGATTTTTGGGGGGTGTCTCAGCTTGTCTCAGAGACTGCTTCTCTTAACGTTCGATTTCTGATTTTTTTGGTGTATTGGATCTGAAGTCCAGTGTGCGTCCAGTGCAGCTGCATATACAGTACATGCTAATGCTATCTGCTCACAGCACATTGAATATCCAAGGGGGATCTAAGCCTGTTCCTGTTGTATTCATTTAAAGAAACGCGTTTTTACAATACAATTTCCACTTCATTTTTGGCTGCTCAATTGTTTTGCGCAATTTATATCCAGGGGTTAATTAAGCGTTGTTTTGCTGCTGTGGTGACTCAAAGAAACCGTCTTTTTCACCGCCAAAAAATACATTTTTCCTGTAGCATAATTCACAAGCGAAGGTTAATTACAATTTTTTCTCTTGTTGTGTAGCGTAAAAAAACGCCATTGTAACACGCTACAAAGCTGGTAGTTTGTGGTTGCTCAATTGTTTGGCGCAATTTACATCCGGGGGTTTTAAATAATGGTTATTTTCGCTGCTGTGGTGACTCAAAGAAACCGTCTTTTTCACCGCCAAAAAATACATTTTTCTGTAGCATAATTCACAAGCGAAGGGTAATTACAATTTTTTCTCTTGTTGTGTAGCGTAAAAAACATGCCATTGTAACACGCTACAAAGCTAGTAGTTTGTGGTTGCTCAATTGTTTGGCGCTACTTACATCCAGGGGTTAACTACCGTATATACTCGAGTATAAGCCGAGTTTTTCAGCCCAAAAAATGAGCTGAAAAACTCTACCTCGGCTTATACTCGAGTCACTGTCGGCGCTCGGGCGCTGCGATGGCCCGGCGCCGACAGGGACCTTCAGTTATATGCGGCTCCTCAGGGAGCGCATATAGTTTGAATGCCGAGTACAGCGCACAGTGTCCGGGCGCTGCGCGGGGCCCGGGCACTGTCCGCGATCCCTTCACCGACATGCGACTCCTCCGGAGCGCATATAGGTGAAGGGGTACCACTGCGGGGGGCACAGAGCGAGCGCTCCGTGCTCCGCAGTGGACTCCGGGCGTCTGCGGCCGCCCGCAGTTTCCGGCACAAAGGGAGGTGTGTCATCACGCTGTGTGCGCGGCCTGATGACGTCACCCGCCTGTGCCGAGAAGATGCAGGAATCGCGCGGGGGCCGGAGCAGCAAAGGGGGCGGAGCGGCGGGGAACACGGAAACAGCGGGAGCCAGGTAAGTGATTGTTTTGATTTTTTTAAACTGCCTATGCCTGCCCTATACCCCTATACCTGCCTACAGCTGCCTATACCTGCCTACAGCCGGCCCTATACCTGCCTACAGCCCGGCCCCATACCTGCCTTTCAGCTGGCCCATACCTGGCTACAGCTGGCCCTATACCTGCCTACACTGCCTATACCTGCCTACCCGCTGGCCCTACCTGCCTAACAGCTGGCCCTATACCGGCCTACAGCTGCCTATTTCCTGCCTACAGCTGACCCTATAACCTGCCTACAGCTGGCCCCATACCTGCCTACAGCCGGCCCTATACCTGCCTACAGCCGGCCCTACACCTGCCTACAGCTGGCCCTATACCTGCCTACAGATGCCTATACCTGCCTACAGCCGGCCCTATACCTGCCTACAGATGCCTATACCTGCCCTACAGCTGGCCCTATACCTGCCTACAGCCGGCCCTATACCTGCCTACAGCCGGCCCTATACCTGCCTACAGCCGGCCCTGTACCTGCCTACAGCTGGCCCTATACCTACCTACAGCCTGCCCTATACCTGACTACAGCCGGCCCTATACCGGCCCTATACCTGCCTACAGCTGGCCCTATACCTGCCTACAGCCTCCCCTATACCTGCCTATGGGGCCATATACCTGCCTATTACCTGTCTATGGGGCCATATACCTGCCTATTACCTGCGTTTGGGGCCAAATACCTGCCTATAATCTGCTTATGGGGGACATATAACTGTATATTACATGCCTATGGGGCCATATACCTGCCTATACCTGCATATAGGGCCATATATCCGTCTATAATTGCCTATGGGGGACATTAAACTGCCTATGTAATTTTATTGGTAACTATTTTTATTTTTTAAATATACCAGTAGCCGCTGAATTTTCTACCCTAGGTTTATACTCGAGTCAATAACTTTTCCCAGTTTTTTGTGGCAAAAGTAGGTGGCTCGGCTTATATTCGGGTTGGCTTATACTAGAGTATATACGGTAAGTGTTTTCCTGTAGTTGTACTCAGTAAAAGAAACTTTGTTTTTCACCGCCACAGAAGAAATTCTGTAGCACAATTCATATCCGAAGGTTAATTAAGCCTGTTTGTGCTTTTATATTCAGTAAAATACACAGAGTTTTTAAACGGCACATACAAGTCAATTTTTCCTGCCCATTTGTGGAGCGCAATTTATATCCAAGGGTTACCCAAGCTTCTTAGTGGGTTCATTTGGAGTCAAATACAGGGTGTGTATTTATCATATACAGATATCTTCATCAAACAGTGTCTGTACATTTTAGAACAAACAGTATGTCAGACAGAGAGGTGACAGGCTCTTCACCTGCGAGTGGCAGAGGCACAAACATTCCTGGAGCAGGCCCAGGTCGCAGCACAGCAAGGGGACGTCGCAGCAGGGGTCACTCGGTGAGGCCACAACTGCCGGTGTCATCTAGCGGCCGTGTGCTGACTAGCAACCCAAGGGTTCTTGATTGGTTGACTAGGTCATCCACTTCCTCCCAGATGACATCTGACAACCCCAGCCAAGAGTCGGTGGGAACGTCAGACACAACCCTTAGTTGGCATGGCCCGGGAGCGGGTCAGCGGCCCTCACCTGTCCTCAACCCACCTCTGTCCCATCTGGTTCCCTCAGCCAGAGATCTACTATGTGGTTTGGGCTCAGCGCCACTATATAGCGAGGATGAACAATTTGAGGAGGGCAGTCAGCAGCTACTTGGCAGCGAAGAAATGGGGCCAATATCCCCTGCTTCTTGCAGTAGGCGGCAAAGTATAGATGTGGAGAGTGGCATGGGAGGTCATGTTGTGAGGGGTCAGCCTCGGCATACCAAGACCGGTGATGAGGACAGCAGTGACGATGAAACACAAATAGATGATGATGTAGCCGACCGCACTTGGGAGCCGGGTGAAACAAGGGCTTCATCATCGTCAGGAGAAGAGGGCGTCAGCTTGCGCGTCAGGCAGCGGCGCAGCCAGCAAGTGGGTTGTGTGGCCGTGAGTCAGCAGGGTAGCAGCAGTGCGAGGTTGGGAGCCAAGCGGCCACGGGGTAGAAAACCCGCTTCGCAGGTCCAAGAAAGTAGCGGCACAGGGGCTCAGCGAGGCAGCGGCGGCAGTAGTCACTCAGTGCGGAGCGTTGGCGGTAAAATCAGCTACTCGGCGGTGTGGCAGTTCTTTGCTAAGACACCGGAGGAGCCGAATATGGGTATATGTAGAATCTGTGGGCAGAAAGTGAAGCATGGTCAGGGAGCTAACGTTGGCACCACGGCCCTGCGTCAACACATGCAGCGTCACCATCCGGTGGCCTGGGAGAAACGTGGCTCAGATGCGGTGGTCCATCCTGCTGCCGCAGCAGCAGCAGCGGCCAGTGGCACGCATGCCATTTCAGCCAGTCAAGGCTCCACCACCTCTGCAGAAGAGAGCTGTTTCTCTTTGACATCATCTCCGGTCCATATGCTCCTGCTCCAAGCTAATCATGGCGCCAGAAGTCGATCAGCGATGCGATTGCAAAGAGACAAAAGTATGCGTCCAACCATACTAAGGTGCAGCAGCTGACCGTGCTCCTGTCCAAGTTGTTGGTACTGCAGTCCCTCCCTTTCCAAATGGTGGACTCTGCACCATTCAGAGAACTAATGGCTTGTGCCGAGCCGAGATGGAGAGTTCCAAGCCGTAATTTATTTTCCAAAAGGCAGTACCAGCACTTCATAAATATGTAGAACAGAAAGTGGGCCAGTCCTTGAGCTTATCAGTTTGTTCCAAGGTGCATGGCAGCGCGGACGTCTGGAGCTGTAACTACGGTCAGGGCCAGTACATGTCCTTAACGGCCCACTGGGTGAATGTGCTTCCTGCCCAGGCACACCAACAACTTGGACAGGAGACGCCGCTTTCTCCTCCACGTTGTCAAACTGCTGCTGTTGCGCCAATGTCCGCCTCCTCCTCCTCCACCACCATCTCAGCCTCCACAAGTACTGCTCCATCATACCACATGTGTAGGGCACAGCGGTGTCACGCAGTTCTACACCTGGCTTGCCTCGGCGAACAAAGTCACACAGGGGAGGAACTGCTCCGCGTCATGCAGCAAGAAATCGATGTGTGGCTTTCTCCGCGCCAACTGCAAATCGGAACCATGGTGACGGACAATGGGAGGAACATTGTGTCCGCGCTGCACCGAGGAGGGATGGTCCATGCTCCCTGTAGGAACAGAGAAAGGCCATTAACGATTTTTTGATGATCCAGGCGGACAGGAGTACTCCCCTGTGTAACTTTGATGTCAGCCAGTGGCAGCTCATGCGTGACACCTGCCGTTTGTTGAGGCCATTCGAGGGGGCCACGTTTTTTTGCCAGTCGCCAGGACTACGGGATGAATAACGCCCATTCCACTGCTTCTTGTCCTGGAACAGATGAAAAATCTGTCTGGGCAGGGGGACTGAGACATGGTGACTACATTGCGGCCCACATGAGTCCAGGGGGGACTGAAATGGAGGAGGGGGAGGAGGACTTTGGAGCAGAAGCATTGTCTGGTGAAATGAGTGGATTTTCTACCGAGGTGACTAGAGAGGAGGAGCGGGAGCAGCCTGGAGGAGGTAGATGGAGATGAGGAAGACGGGGCCCAGATGACCCGCAAGCACCGAGGCAGTATACCAGGGGAGATGGGGGCAGGGAGCCCCTGGGATCACTTGTGCAGATTTGCCGGGTTTTAGTGACAGCCGAATAGTCTCCATCCGCAGAGGGATCACTTCCTGGCTCTCCACCCTATTGGACCCTCGCTACCGGTCCAAAATGGGAGCCTTTTTTCCCCCAGCTGCTGAGAGGGTGGACAAACTCAAACACTATGGGAAATCCTCCGTAGTCAGTTGGCCGCGCTTTTTGTGGGGCATCGTCCCTCCTCTGACGGACTGACCGGGGGGTTCTTCAGCCCTCACGTACTACTGCCGCGGCTGCTGGGGGAAGGGTGGGGGGGTAGGAGCTGTACCAGCTCCATCAGCAGCAACCTAAGTCTGGAGTCACTGATGAGCAGCTTCCTTCACCCGCCTATTGAGGAGGGCAGTCGCCAGCAGCAGCAGCAGCAGAGGCAGAAACTGGAGCAGTCCCTGAACCAACAGGTGGTGGCCTACTTGGACAGAACTCTTCCACCCCAGTTAGAAGATCCCCTGGACTACTGGGCAGCCAAACTGGATTTGTGGTACTAAATAGGTTCTTCAGCTCAGTATATACTATCAAGGAGATAGTAGTTGAGGGGGGTGGGCCAAGTGCAGATCTAGGTGGTGCCAGTTCTGTTAATACATCATCTGTATAATTAATTGGCTGAGTGTAGAAAAAGTCAAAGCCAAGTTAAATAAACTGAATGTGAACAAGGCTCCGGGCCCTGATGGCATTCACCCAAGATTCTTAAAAAAGCTCAGCTCGGTTATCAGTGTGCCCCTGTACATGATATTTAGAGATTCCTTGGTGACGGGGTATAGTGCCAGGAGACGGCGAAAGGCAAATGTAGTTCCCATCTTAAAAAAAAGGTTCTAATCTTCCCCGGGAAATTTTATAGACCAGTAAGTTTAACATCTGTTGTGGGAAAAATGTTTAAAGGGGCTCATGAGGACTATATACAGGAGTATTGTTGACAAACACAATATTATTAGTGATTGCCAGCATGGTTTTACTAAGGACAGAAGCTGTCAGACCAATCTGATTTCTTTTTATGAAGAGGCGAGTAGAAGTCTGGATAGCGGGGCAGCAGTGGATATTGTGTTTTTAGACTTTGCAAAGTCGTTTGACACTGTCCCGCATAAGCTTTTGTTGGGTAAACTAAATCCATTTGGGTTAGAGAAACAGTGTGTAATTGGATTAAAAACTGGCTGCGGGATCGTACTCAAGAGTGGTGGAAAATGAATCCTACTCTGAGTGGTCCCCGGTTGAAGTGGTGTGCCACGGGGCTCAGAAATTGGGTCCTCTTTTAAATTTAATGTATTTATTAACGTATAGTGGAAGGGATCAATAGCACGGGTTTTGATTTTTGCAGATGACACCAAGCTATGTAGGGTTAGTGCAATCTATGAAGATGCTCATAAATTGCAAGCAGACCTGGACACACTGAGTGCTTGGGCATCCACTTGGCAAATGGGGTTCAATGTGGAAAAAATGTAAGGTTCTGCATCTGGGGAGAAATAATATACAGGCATCATATGTCCTAGGGGGAGAAAAACTTGGAGAATCGCTTGTAGAGAAAGATCTGGGCGTTCTTGTAGATCATAAACTACAGAACAGCATGCAATGTCAATCAGCTGCCTCTAAGGCCAGTAAGATATTGGCGTGTATTAAAAAAGGCATGGACCCCGCGGGACAAGGATGTCATTCTACCGCTGTAACAAAGCATTGGTGCGCCCTACCTTGAATATGCTGTTTTAGTTCTGGGCCCCAGTTTATAGAAGAGATGTAATAGAGCTAGAGAGAGTAAAAAGACGAGCAAACCAACTTAAAGGGGAATGGAGCATCTTAGTTATGAGGCGAGGTTAGTAGAATTGAACTTATTTAGTCTTGAGGAAAAGACGGGTTCGGGGGGACATGATTTATTTATATAAATATATAAATGGTCCCTACAAAAAATATGGGGAAAAAATTATTTTCAGGTGAAGCCCCCTCAAAAGACAAGGGGACATTCCCTTTGCCTAGAGAAAAAAAGATTTAATCTCCAGAGGAGAAGAGCGTTCTTCCACTGTAAGAACTGTAAATCTGTGGAATACCTGCCTGAGGAGCTGGTCACAGCAGGGAAATGTAGAGAGTTTCAAAAAAGGCTTTGATACCTACCTGGAACTAAAGAATATTAATGCGTACGTAGCTAGGTAAAATTCTGGATCCTGGTCGGTGGCGGTTCTGGGGTCAGATATAGGGTCTATACTGGAGCAGGTTGGTTCTTGCCTTGTGGGTTTTGGGCATTAACCAGTGGAGAGCCTGGGCTTTAAGTCCTTGTCTCTCTCCCCCCACCCACATTTTCCCCACCCTTGGTTGAACTCGATGGACATGTGTCTTCTTTCAACCTACTAACTATGTAACTATGTAACTATGTAACTATGTAACTATGTAACTTGCCGAGTTTGCAATGGAGAAGCTGTCCTGCCCGGCCAGTAGTGTGGCATCAGAGCGGGTGTTCAGTGCGGCGGGGGCCATCGTTACCCCAAGGAGAACCCTCTTGTCCACAGGAAATGTGGAAACGTCCTGACCTTTGGGCAAGATGAATCAGGCGTGGATCGGCCAGGATTTCCACACACCAATGCCTTAGGCGTCAGTCTGGGTTCAAAACAACCCGCCCCCAGCCACTATTCTGATGCTGCCACCCGCCTGATGCCACACATCTGCTGACAGGGTTTCCCCCATCTGCCTACCACCGTATTTACCAGGGACTGGTATTGCCACCCACCTCAACACAATGTCATTGTGCCACTCTAAAGACCTCATGCTGCTGCTTTTGTTGCTGCTGCGGTCAACCTAAAACACTGTGTCATTGTGCCCCCTCTCTGACCTCATGCTGTTTTCTTTCCCTGCCGCCGTCACCTCCACTTTCTGTCATTGTGCCACTCTGTGGCCTACTCCAGTTTTTTTCGACCTCCATAATGTCATTGTGCCACTGCCTGACCTCTGCTGCTGCTGTGGCTGCTGCCGTAACCTCCACACTGTGTCATTGTGCCACTCTGGGGCCTACTCCTGTTTTTGCCACCTCCAGAATGTCATTGTGCCACTCTCTGACCTCATGCTGTTGCTGCCGTAACCTCCACACTGTGTCATTGTGCCACTCTTTGGCCTACTACTGTTTTGCCACCTCCAGAAGTCATTGTGCCACTGCCTGACCCTCATGCTGCTGCTTCGTTACCTCCACACTGTGTGATTGTGCCACTCTGTGGCCTACTACTGTTTTGCCACCTCCAGAAATGTTTATTGTGCCACTGCCTGACCTCATGCTGCTGCTGTCGTGACCTCAACAGTGTGTGATTGTGCCACTCTGTGGCCTACTACTGTTTTGCCACCTCCAGGATGTCATTGTGCCCCTGTCTGACCTCATGCTGCTGCTGCCGCCGGAACCTCCACACTGTGTCATTGTGCCACTCTGTGGCCTTCTACTGTTTTGCCACTTCCAGAATGTGATTCTGCCACTGCCTGACCTCATGCTGCTGCTGTGGCTGCTGTGTTGACCTCCACTCTCTGTCATTGTGCCACTCTGTGGCCTACTCCTGTTTTAGCCACCTCCAGAATGTCATTGTGCCACTGCCTGACCTCATGCTGCTGCTGTCGTGACCTCTACACTGTGTCATTGTGCCACTCTCTGACCTCATGCTACTGCCGCCGTGACCTCCACTCTCTGTCATTGTGCCACTCTGTGGCCTACTACTGTTTTGCCACCTCCAGAATGTCATTGTGCCACTGCCTGACCTCATGCTGCTGCCGCCGTGACCTCCACTCTCTGTCATTGTGCCACTCTGTGGCCTACTACTGTTTTGCCACCTCCAGAATGTCATTGTGCCACTGCCTGACCTCATGCTGCTGCTACCGTGACCTCCACACTGTGTCATTGTGCCACTCTGTGGCCTAATACTGTTTTGCCACCTCCAGAATGTCATTGTGCCACTCTCTGACCTCATGCTGCTGCTGTGGCTGCTGTCGTGACCTCCACACTGTGTCATTGTGCCACTCTGTGCCCTACTCCTGTTTTTGCCACCTCCAGAATGTCATTGTGCCACTCTCTGACCTCATGCTGCTGTGGCTGCCGCCGTCACCTCCACACTCTGTCACTAATGTTGCCACCTGAGCTCTCAGCTTGTTTTTTCCAGCTTTCGCTGGCATGACTTTATCAGGCAACATTCCCGCTTGAGTTTTTTGGTCACTTTTGCCCTCTTAAGTGCCCAGGGAATTTTATAGTGAAGCGATTCTAAGAGCTGCGGCAGTCATGTGCGTGTCATACTAAAACACAACATTGTATGAAGACCAAACCAAGCTCACTCTGTATATTTAAGCATGGCACAACGTTCTATAGCACCCTGCAGGCTCTGTGCAGCCTGGAAATAGACGTTTTTTAACGCGATTCGTGACAAAGTAATTCGGGACGAAGTAATTTTTGTCGGAAAATTCGGCGAAGTGACCGAACCGAATTTTTGAGAAATTCGCCCATCTCTAATTATAATGTGTGCTTAGCTGACGAGATGCATACTCCAGGTATATAGTTCTTTGCAGTTTATTTATTCACTCCATTTTCCTGCAGTAAGCTCAGAAACCATGCATTTGTTGTATGCTCTTGATGCATCTAAAAAGGAGGAGTCCACTGAAAAGCTTTGGAGTTCACACATCAGGGGCGTTACTACCGGGTTAGTAGGGGTAGCAGTTGCTCCGGGGCCCGTGCATCCCGGGGCAGCTGCTACCGCGTCCGCTACCCCGATAATGCCGCTCCTGGGCCCGCCGGCAGTGAACTTAACAGTTTACTGCGGCAGGCGGGGAACTGCGGGGCCCGGCGCATGCTGCCTCTGAACGCCCCGGCCCTCCGGCCCGAGCGTTCAGAGACAGCGCTGCCCGGAGGTAGCAGAACGGAGTGCCGATCGCTCCGCTCTGCTACTTCCCCTGCCGGCGCTATGTGGTCAAGTGGGCACGCGTGGTGACGTCACATCACCGTGCCGCCCGCGCTGAGCACAGAGGCTGCAGAGAGGCCGGAGCACGGCGCATCTGGGGAGCGTGGACCGAGGTAGGTAAACTATTTCTTATTTTACCTGCCCATAAGCCTGCCTGTATACTCCCAAGCCTCCCTATGCACCCCCTAGCCTGCCTGTATACCCCTAAGCCTGCCTATACAGCCCCTAAGCCTGTCTATACAGCCCCTAAGCTGCCTGTATACCCCCTAAGCCGCCTGTATACTCCCTAAGTTTGCTTTGGGGCCCTGGCTTCTCTAGTTACGCCCCTGTCACACATTATATTTATATTAAATTGGCATACAGCCCAAAGACAATTTGTTGGCTTGCCAAAGTGGAATGAGTTTAATTACACATATACAAAGGGCGACATGTATGTATTTGGCACCCAAACGACAATTTTATTTTGTGCGCATTAGTAGCGTAGAATGCGCCTGAATTTATGAACCTGTTCTACTGCGGGTCATAGATTAGGCACTTTCTAGATCCCAAATGAGAAATCAGGCTCAGGTAAACCACTTTTAACTTGGTCTACCTGTTCCAGCAGTAATGCGCCCAGTTTTGCCATCTTCCCGTCACAAATGTGTAGAATCATACAGTTTTGGTGCGACACGCTCCAGAGTGTCGGAATGGGTTGCCTAGGGCCCACTAGAGGAGTTTATTTTATGGGCTCCTTGTCTCCACCATCTATATGCTGCCTTTTCCCGGTCTCGTTTCAACTAATACAGACCAATGTTATGACATCATCACACTAATCTGTAATCCAGATGAGGTGCTGGGGCTTCTGAGTCTCCCTCACCTAATTGCAGCAGGACACCGTTGGTAAACATAAAAGGTCTAAAGATATATTTCCTCCTTCCCAAATAATACATTTTATGTGAATTAAACTATTAAAGTTATTAAAGCTATAACACAAAGTACTGAGTATAAAACCACTAAATAATGATCATACAGTTACCAAATAACATTGCTATATTAAACCAGAATCCCATGCTAAAATTACCAATAATTCCACTAAGACCAGATACCATCACATCATGACCACATATCAACACCACATAGTGACTGAATAATGCCACCACACTATGACTGAATAATACCGCCACACTATGACCACAGGTGCTTAATTTCTCTTCTTTTTTTTAGACAGCAACATGCATTAGGTCGTGGCTGTGTCTGGCACTGCAACTTACTGTGACTCAGTACTTTTAAGTGAATTAATTTCAAGAATTGCCAAAGCTGTTGTTGCAACACAAGAATGGGACAGATAAATGAAAGTCAAAATAAGTTGTTAAGTTGTTCACCAAGTTGGCAATAATAAAAATAATAACACAGTAATAAGAGTTTTCACTTCTAGCTATTTTCACTCCCCACAGCCTCTTCAGGATCCCACTACTACAGCAGTAACTGACAGCTCAGATCTTCTAGCTACTATTTCTAGCTGTTAGGCAGAGTTCACACGGCATAATTGCGGGGCATAATTACGCCCTGCAATTACGCCGGGACTACGGGAGCTTGCGCTGACTCCCATGATGCTCGGGGTAGAGGGGCTGGGCGGCAGCCCGCCGGCCCCATAGACGTTCATTACTAGCGGTGCGTATTCGCCGCTAGCAATTGACATGTCACTTATCTCCCCCCGCGGCGTACTGTGTGAGTGGGTAGAGGAGACGTAATCTATAGTTCTCTTTGAGAACTGTGGTTTAGCATAATGACTGGGACGTATCTCGCCCCGTATTTAGCGCAGTACGGTGCGAAATACGGGGCGAGATACTTCCCAGTTTAAGCCGTGTGAACAAAGCCTTACAGGGACAGTACTATAAATGTGAGCTGTATTTGTCATATAAGAGAGCTTCTAGGAGGAGAGAAAAACTTAAATGCTGCCAAGACACATTTTTGGCTGCTGAGTGACCCTGGTATCTTTGATTTAATTACACAAAAACATGGTCTGTGAACCTGACAGGACTAGAAGGGTTAAAGATTTTCTTAGTAGAGATTCTGTCAGTGAGCGAGAAGTTCCTGTCCTACTGATAAGACACAACAGGTAGTGAGGTAACCAACAATGCCACTTCTAGATCAGAGAGAGGTGGTTGGTAACTAGAGAAGCTTGGTTAAACAGGAGATAAGAACTGCTTTAGTGCTAAAGTTAAGTAAAATTTATATATAATTGTTTGTTTTAAATGTCTCTATTTACTTTGCACTGACATAACCTTTAAATATTTTACTTTAGCAAAAAAAAAAAAAAAAAAGACTGCATAGGAGCCCTGCCACTGTATGACTGCTAAAAGACAGTTCTTTTTGGCACACCCTAGCTCCACCATACCCCACAAAAAGTGAGATTGTTCCCTCTTGGTCTTGTATTTAGTTTCTTAGTAAAAATGCTTCAATCCATTAACATTTTCAATAATTTTGATTGTGTCTCATTTCTTGTTATTTCCGCCTCTCTTTCTCTCTTCAACAGATCATGTGTTGTTTTAAGCTTTGTGCCTGAGATCTGCTTTTCCACCATTTTTGTACATAGCTTGCCTTTGGATCCAATGTAATTTCTCAATGTCACTTCTGAAGAGCTCATCAGCCAAATGTAGACAATACTCCAGATGTGGTCTCACTATACCGCTATAGAGGTATCACACTTGCCCTTTTTTTTGCTGGCTATACTTCTGGCTATGCAGCCAAGCATTGGACTTGAGTTGCCTACTGCCTGGTTGCATTGTTGATTTATTTTGAAGCTGTCAGCCGCCGGGCGGGGAGATAATTGACATGTGAATTACTAGCCGCAAATACGCGCCGCTAGCAATTCAAGTCTATGGGCCGGCGAAGTGCCGGCCCCCTGCTCAGTCCCCCGCTCCCGCCCCGCCCCCGGTCACACAGCGTAATTGCGGGGCGTAATTACGCCCTGCAAATACACCGTGTGAACATAGCCTAACACACCTATGGGTGTAACACATGTTTTTACGCCACAGCTGTTTTCAAGAAAATAATGATCAGTGGATCGTATAGAGTGGCAAATTATTTTTTTTTTCCAAAATGATGGCACTTTAACACCCTATAGGTTTGCCCAGCTTGTATCACTAAAAAAAAATCTTTTAAACTGCTAAGTATTCTGATATGGTAATAGTCCACATTTGATCATTTAAACACATGCCAAGAAAATCTGCGCCAGTTAACTAGTAAGTGAAGTGAAATACACATAATATACTGATAAATTATATCCTACATATCACTTACATTACTCACAAAATTTAGGGATATTTGACTTTTGGTTGAAATCTCAGGATAATCATAAAAATCTTTGAATTTAATTTTTTTTTTAATTAATTGAGACCATCTCTAAGCTTTAGACATCACCATGTCTTTCTCCACAAGGTGCTCACTCTACATAAACAGACCTTTGTTTGACTAATGAGCTGTGGGTAGCTATAATGTGTCAGAGTGGTAAGCACGTCTGCCTTTCAGCATAGAGTTCCTAGGTTCAAAACATGATTTTTTTTCTCAATGCACATAACTAATTGAGGCTTCATTTTTCTTTTTATTTATTTTCAATGTTTGACTAATCACTAAGGAGTACAGAGAACAGGATTAGAATGACAGCACCTGGGGTTGAATACTTGCTCAGGAGTGAGTGAATGTCTGTGACTACTAGGCGGGGAATACAGGGACAGTAGCTGCCTGAGAGGAGAGGTGATGCATGTACTGCAAGACTCTAGGAGCTCTCGTATTAAGACATATTAGACTGTCATTCTCCTTTTGATTTAAGGTATTATGAATACTAAGGAGAACTACAAAATAAATGTCATAAAGTACTACTCAGAAAATGTTTGATCCAGAGAAAAACTTTGAAATAATTCTGAAATAACCTTCCTTTGTTTTTTTTGTTTTTGTTTTTTTAATCACCATTATCTGAGAAAGCATGTGTCTCTTCTTGTGTATATTAAACGCTTACAGTTGATTAAAATGTACTAGGTCAAGCATCTGCTTGATGTAAATATATCTTTAAAAATAATGTGATATTTCAGGTTGCTACAGTGAAATATTGAGATTAACATCAAGGTTATCCTTTCAAAATGTCAAAACAATGCCTAAAACTGAGCCCTATCTAACAATGTCTCCAGTGCCTCTTGGGAAGGAACTTCATACCTAAATTTTTACTTGTTTCAAATGTCAATAGTTGACTAAACTTAAAAATTTATTTTTTAAATTCCATATTTTATGACAAGAACAAATGAGAAGAAATAAAAGAAAGAATGGGGAGGCTAAAAGAAGAAACCTCAGAATGCTTCTTTTTTTTTTTTTTTTTTTTTAAGTATCTAGCCTAATTTACCCTGAAGTTAATTACATACAAGGAGATCTTACAATAAAAGCAATGCTATCCAGATACATTTAGTCCTTCTTGTAAATAAGGATACTTGGTTTTAAAAGTTATCTACAGTGGAAGAATATCAAAAGACATCTGCAGTGGCAAACTGTCCAGGGTTAGGCCACTGATCTGATTAGGACAACATCATGGGAAAAGGTGGCAGATACTTGAATTGCTTGCAACCAGTTCTGGACCATTATTATTATTATTATTATTATTATTATTATTATTATTATTATTATTATTATTATTTATTTTGTTGCATACACAACATAGGCACAACAAGTACTAAAGCTGTCAAATTAATAAATAACAGCTGGTACAGAACAGGAGAGGTCCCTGCCCATGAGGGCTTACACTCTACAAGGAAGGTGGGAAGAAACAGAAGGTGAGGGGCAGACATGTTTGTGGGGTAGAGTAAAGGAAACTGGGTTATTGTTGATTATAGGTAATCCTGAAGAGATGGGTTGCTTTTGAGGCAAGTGAGAGTGGGGGAGAGTCGGATGTGTTGGGGCAGTGAGTTCCAGAGTTTGGATAAGCACGGGAGAAGTTTTGAGGAGCTGATAAGAGGAGAGCATAGAAGAAGGTCCTGTGAGGAGCTGAGATTGCATGAAGGGAGGTATCAGGATATTAAGGTAGAGATGTATGGAGGGGAGAGGTTATGGAAAGCCTTGTAGGTCAAGGTTACTAACTTTAACTGGATTCGCTGGGCTACGGGAAGCCAGTGAAGGGATTTGCAAGGGGGAGAGGCAGAGGAGTAGCGAGAGAGAGAGAGAGGTCAATCAGATGGGTGGCAGAGTTAAGGATAGATTGGAGGGGAGCGAGGGTGCTAGATGGGAGGCCACAGAGAAGGATATTGCAATATTCTATGCGTGAGATGACAAGGGCGTGGACAAGCATTTTTGTGCTTTCAAAGTTAAGGAATGAGCGGATAGGGGAAATGTTTTTCAGGTGGAGGCAGCAGGCAGAGGTGAGGGTTTGGATGTACGGTTTGAAGGACAGTTTGGAGTATATATTGCTTCACCTCCTCTTCTGTCATTTATGGGTAGTTGCTTTCCTAAAAATTAACCAGAGGCATTGGAAGACACTTTTATGATCTGTATCTTGCATTTTTTTATTTGCTGAATAGTTTTAATGAGGTAATAGTAAAGGTTATGTTTTAATAAAGTATTTTGTCCAGTAACTTAAAAGTTTGAACACAATTAAACATTTTCTTTATTTTTTTATTATATAATACAAATAGTTAAACAGAAAATTACATGTTATGTTAGCTATCCCATTACTCATGAAGTTAATTTCTCAATTAATGGGGCTGACCAGTGAACCAAAACTAAAAAAATTAAAATGGCTTGTCATCTCCCTGTGATTTTGTAGATAGGTAGGCTCCGTTTTCTACAGCCAACTAGTATCACTTTGTTGTAAAGCTAATTTCCCTGTGCTCTACAAGGATTGCAAACCCCAGGATCCTGTGCTACGCTTTTTTTTAAATCTTACTCTTACCCAAACTTAGTCTAGGGCAGTGTTTTTCTATTTTATTTCGAAAGCTTTCGGGGTCAGGATAAAAAAGGTGTGGCTTCAAAGACTGCCCTGAAGAAAGCTGATCTCTTGGACTATTTACTTTTTGTTGAGACATACAGAACCATTAATCTTCCTGTCATCAAACAATTGGATCAATCCAAAATAATGTGACATAAATGCAAATAAAATGGTCTGTGATCCTCAACCCCTACATATTGAGGATTGTAGTCCTAAACTACCAGATGATTTTTAGCAAACTATTTTTTGGTAATTTAAGGGAAACATTTACAATAAAAAGTCCTGTTGCGAAATATTTATTTATTTTTAATTCATAAAAAACATTTTCACCATTTTTGTGTTTATGATAATTTATTTCAACATTTTTTTTTTACTGTTGATTATTTTCATTTATAAAAAAAGCTTTTGTTCAAGGTTGCTATTTTTACAGGCAAGGATCTCTGTTACTATACAAATTTGACTGTCACTCATAGTCACATTCCCGCTAGTGATCCCATGGGCAAAGTTCTATATTTAATGACGTAACATTCTACTGCAACTTTAGTTAGATCATTCATATGCACATGTTGCTATTTTAAAATCCTAGTAAAGCTTTTATATACAGTAAAATACATAATTCACTACTGGACAGTGGGTTATCTGTTACAGGTCTACAGACAAACCTATTGTACATATTATTAAGTTCAAATCTACTACATGTGTTCTGTAGTATACAACTGAGATGTCAAAACTATATTGGTTCACCACATCTAACTGAGGTGAAACAGCTTTGGCATTTTAAGATACAGTTGTGTGTTTTAAAACTGTTAATTTGTTAATATCTGCAGACACTTTATCTCTGTATACAGGACTAAAGAAATGAAGAAAGAATAAAATAGACAATTTCTCAAATGTCTCCACCGGCCAGTGGCCTCTACCAACTGCTACAGCTCCTACCAGCATTTCCCAGACAATCAAGCCTACAAAATATGTTTGTTTGAAAATCACTATACTTTTCATGTGTGTCATAAAAGGTAATTGTGCAACTTATACTTCACTAATATTAGGTTAGGGACTCCATTTTCCTTAGGACTCCCAAAGATAGGCACTTTTATAATATATATTTATTTTTTTTCTGGCTTTCTGCAGTTCTTCATCCATGATGAGACATAATTTTTGAATTCTAAAAAACCGGGAAAGGTTTTTGCAACTCCGGGAAATCAGGTGACCAAAGGGAAGAAAATAGCCAAAGTCCAGCAAAGAAAATGGTGCTTATCAGCTGTAGAGAATAGAGGCTACATATACCAAGACATGCATAAATTAGCACAAAAAACGTTGATGGGTGACATAAGCTTAAGAAAGATAGGGGAAACAACTAGAAAAACCTGGATGCCTTCTTTTTTTTGCCTTAGTAAGATGTGCAGCTATATAATACCTATACTGCCACTGCCACTGCCATTGCCACTGCCACTGTATGTTGTAGTCAAAAATGTGCAGAACTACCCGGAAATGAAAAAACAATTCTTGGGCCAAACCCCCTTTTTCTGACTAACGATTTCGGGCTATAGTTCATACGGTTAACCATCAGATACATCCATAGAGGGGTGCTCATAATTTAAAGAAAACAGTAAACTTTTTAGTCCTTATAGTGGAGAGAATATCACGCACTTCACCAAGAATGGTAATAAAAAACCTTATTTTATTCGGCAATTTTTTCCCATAGGTTAAGGCAACGGGATACACGAAAACCACGCCAAAAGACTGACAGACCGGCAACAGCTGTTTCGCTGTAAGCTTGTAGGCTTAAGGAAAACGTGTGCTACACCCGAAACAGCTGTTGCGGTCTGCCCATCTTTGGCGTGGTCTCGTGTATCCCGTATCCCTTTAACCTATGGAAACAAGTTTGCCGAATAAAGTAAGGTTTTTTATTACATTCCTTGGTGAAGTGCCGTGATATCTCTCTCCACTTAAGGACACATGTAGCAGAGTTTAGCTTGACCATGAGATCACTGCTTTTCCTACTACACATCCTTGCTTCAAAGCAAAAGCCATTGAAAAGTTGAGATAGCATGTCCTTATATTATTGTGCATTATTTGTCAAGTTTAATTATGCTACATCTGTACAACTTGCTACACTTATTTTTCCAACTGCCAACTTTAGGAAAAAGTAGATTTGCTTTCATAAAAATAGCTTATTCTTGGGTCCTATCAGCTTCAACTTGTTATTTTGTCCATCTGTAATTGGACATTGTTTATATAACACTGGTAACTGGTCGGGTACCCTACCATATTTTTTACCCAAACGCATCCACCTTCCTTTTGTCACGGGTGTCCCTGCGACCTCTGTGTTGGGTCGCAGACACACCCGCACCCCAGCGGCGTCTCCCGCTGCGAGCAGTACCGCAGCCCGAGGCACGCTTGCAGTGCTCCTGCTGTGCTTCGGGCGCGCGTCGCTGCTGCTGGCCGGACACTTCAGCTCGTTTTAAAAGGACAGCGCGCCGTTGATTGGTTTCACCGGGCGCTGACCCTATTTAAGTCCTGCCCCTTCCTTACTACCTTGCTGAATCGATAGTGCCCTGTTCCTTGAGAGGAAGCGTTCCCGAGTATCTTGTTTGTCTACTGTGTACCGTACCTTCTGCCTCCGTCCCTTGACCACGAACCATTGCCGCTTCACTTTTAAACCTGTCCCCGACTACGAACCATTGCCGCCTGTCCTGACATTCTGCCTGTCTTTGACTACGAGCCTGCTTCATGATTCTGTCCCGCGCAATACCTTGGCTGCCACCGGAAGCAAGTCACGTTAGGGATAGCGACCTGGTAGTAATCCGGTGAAAACCGGACCTACTTAGATTCCGCTCCCTGGCGTGGCTTACACCATCGCTTGTGGTGGTCATGAGGATCCACTTCCACAGACCGTTACACCTTTATCCGATCTTACTTATGTAGATTCTCAGATTTTCTATAAAATTATAATGCTTAGAAGATAAGAGCATAATTCCAATATTTAGTGCTTACTAAATCTATGGATTGTAATCTATTAATTTTCCAGACACACCATATTGTACTCTTAGAGAAATGATGCTGACACAGTGATATCTCAGGTTTTTATTTTAAAATTCATTTTTACAAATTCAGAATATTCAAATAATAAGTATAAATCTATATTTTTTCAAAGCATAGTCAAGATATTAAGCTGATACCTACATGACCTTATGCTAAGACTGAAAAACCAGAATACTGGGCTAAAGGTCGTTGGATTTAAGTATAGAATGTCATTTGTTTGTAAAACTGTGCCAGTAGAATGAGCTAAAACCTAATTGAAAAAGAAGTATGTCAGTATAATATAGTCACATAAAAGTTTAAAGACAAAGGTGAGAGACTGGGAAGATTTATAGGATAAATGTCAATGCTAAGATGAGGGTATATGACTTAAGAACATATATAATGAGATGAAAAAAACCAACAATTTATTCTAACAAAGGCACATGCAGCGCTCTTTGAAGTACAAAACTTGGTAGTATGAAACTTGGACAAAGAGCACTTGTTATCAGATCTAATATTGCATTGTATTTTTGGTATGTCTGCAAACATGCGCTCATAAAGGGCAACATGTCAGAAAAGAGGCGCCGCCACGCCAGTTTTAAGGCACATTAAATGAGTGTATAGTGCTCCTGAATGAATGAACCTGTCAAAAATCTGCCGTCTGGTATACCTTGCATAGCATATTTGACGTGCCTAATTTAGGCGCATAGCATATCATTGCGATCATATTTGATGCAAATACTTCAGGCGCATTCAAATGTGTTGTGCATGACATATAATGCGCCTAGTTTTGGTGTACAACAGTTCCTTTAAAAAGAGAATAGGACGTCAACATTTTTGGAAAAAAGATACAAAAAAAAAGGGGTGCGCCTTTTTTTTTTGGGGGCCATGTTGCCCTAAATCTTTTGCCACATAAAAAAGGAAATGACCCTAATAGGATATGTAATCTTTATCTGCCCAGAACAACAATAAAAAAGTTTTTTCCTACCCTTTACCCCTAAAAACCAATTAATTTGGCAAGGGTTTTAGTTTCTTATCTATGGTGTTTACCATACGGGATAAATAATGTTATTTCATAGAAAATTTTTTTGTGTTTTGGGTAAAATTTTGATCCCCCTTCCTTCATGGTACTTTACCACTATAGGGTGGGGGGGGGGGGCACTTTCACACTATTAGCAACTCTTTATTGCCATTCTGCTGATACACCCAAGGGTGTCAAACCCATATTCACTGAAGGCAGCAGAATTTTAGTTATCTGAAAGGCCCCGGTTTTTTCCTGTGGGCTTATAAGGGGCCAAAATTTTCAATTTTGGGGTTGTATAATAGCTTGCCTCTTCCACCACAAACCAATTTTTTCCTTTGGGGGAGGTAAGGTGTCTGGGGGAGGCTGTCAGAGTGTGTACCATAAAGTTGCCCCCGGGGAAGGGTCTGAGCCGAGCCCAAAAGCACCACTTACTGTGCTGGCATAGACTGCCTCTTCAAGGGGACAGTGGGTCCGTCTGCATTTTCACATTGTCCATACCTGCTTGCTGTGTCTAAGCTCTTGTGGGACACATAAAATGATGTGGAGGCTGGATTTAGCCCACGGTTTGACATGTTTGACGTTGATTTGATTGCCATTCAACTTTAGAGTTTAAGTGGTTTAAGAGCTGGAATCCGAGTTATCTCCATTTCCAGCTGGAGGCAGTTGCTCTTAAATTACTTTTGGGTTTTCAAAAATGGGAAAGAACTTAGAAGCTGATATTACTTCTTAAAAGAAATTTAAAAAGGGTTGGGAAAGGGTTAAAATAGTTTTGGCAATAACAAGAAAATATACAAAACATTAACAGAGTCACTGTAAAACAGAGCATAAACTTAATGAATTTGAGACCGTCAATCCACAAGTTTAAATTTTCAACAATAAATTTGTTTATCCCCTTACTGACATTTGACGAACCAGTACAACATGGTCGGAAAGGGATTCCCGACACATGACCTACCAGTACACCATGTGGGCTCAGAATCAGAGCCTGAACAGTAGGCACATAAAACCAGCTGTATATATTTTACTCAAGCTGCAGCCAATTAACCGTTTAGATACTGCAGTCAATGTGGTCATGTAAGAGAAAGGACAAAGACACCACTGGCACCCAGCGGCGTGATGATGGCGTCTTATGACTTTTATAACAACCGAGTAGGCTTTGTTGTTTGTGATGTCATCATCCCTGGCTGTGTCCGTGGGCATAGCCGGACGTGATGATTGACAGCTTGTCATACAATGCACTAACGACTTAGCCTATAAACCTGTCACATTATTTGACCCTTAAGATAAAAGCCATAAAAAGGGCAGAATTGTGATTTTGTTTATCCCACTGAAGAAAATGTGATCAGTATGTCATATAAACATAGAAAATGGTACCAATGAAAAAGTATGTTTGTCCTGCACAAATAGTCCTTAGGTAGTTCTGTATAAGGAGAAATAAAGTTATGGCTTACCTAAGATAGGGATGCAAAAACATTGTTTTACACAATAAAAGTGCTACAACATAAAAATCCATATAAACTGGGTATATTGCTGTATATTGCCCTACAGAGTAAAATGAACATGTCACATATAATACACGTATAAAAACACTACCAGTATTGATTCATTTCTTTCATCCTGCTTTCCGTTCTTAATAAAAAGCAAAATAATCTGTCTGATGTGAAATCTGTGGTGGTACCAATGAAAACGTCAACTCATCCCGTAAAAAACAAGCCATTAATCAGCAAAATAAAATAAGTTCTGGCTGACAGATTATGACGACATAAAAATGCTTACAAACTAATTTATATTGTGTAAAAGTAGTAAAATAAAAAATAATATAAAATTGATATTGTTTTTTGTACCGACCCCCATAGTAAATTTATCATGTCACTTATACCGCACACCGAATGTTGTAAAAATGAGAACCAAAAAACAATGGTGGAATTGCATTTTTTCACCCATTTTAATGGCCGAACGATAAAATAAATGGGAAAAACCTGTGGGTCCAAAATGCACAATACACCTCTAGATGAATTCCTTGATGGGTTTTGATGTCAAAATCAGGGACTTTTGAAAGGTTTGGTCTGTACTGGTACTTTGGGTTTTTGGAAATGTGACAAGGCACCCTCCAAAATCTGCATTCCAAAAGCCAAATAGCACTCCCTACTTTGTACACCCTGCCATATGCCCAAAAAGCAGTTTACGCCCACATATAGGGTATTGCCGAACTTGCATAAAAAATGTTAGGGTGCTTTTCTTCCAGGATTCCTTGTAAAATGAAACATTTTCAGCTACAACAGCTTATTATTGAAAAATAATAATCTTCCATATTCACAACCTAATGCAAAAATATTGGTGAAACACTGTGCGGTCAATATACTCACAAACCCCTCAATATATTCCATAAGAGGTGCAGTTTCTCAAATGAGAACTTTTTAGGGGTGTTTGTTATTTCTTTTCATCTTGACGAGTCTGCAAACCTGCAGCGGTGACTAAAGGAAAGTCTAATGAAAATGAAACCCCAAAATTCAGTAGATGATCCTTTTATTCTCAAGCTTGTGGTTGAGTCACCTAGTGCACCAGGGCCCCATATGGGATATTTATAAAAATGTCAGTATCAGTGAAATCAATATTTAGTTGCATTTCCCTGTTAGCACTTACTGTGTTCCAGTGAATAATGGATAAATATTAAAAATCTGCAAAAAACTGTGAAATTTTTAAATTTCACTTACACTTTGCTTTAGTTCCTGTGAAACACCTAGAAGGTTAACAACTTTTTTAGGTCTGTCTAACGTACAGGCCCCTTAAAGTTGTGTCAAAGCTTGACTGGTCCCTAAAACAAATGTTAGATACTAGTTACATACTATTTTGTGTAGTATAATTTTCTATCTTTTTGTTTTTTGAATATGGCAATTTTTTCTTAATTTTCACAATATTTTAATATTTTTCACAAACAATCAAGGATTGTATGGACCAAAAGACACCGTGTTAACATATCCATAAAGTATTTGATATATGTAGTCTTAAAAGAATCATGTAAGAAAATTAAAAAGAGAGGAGGAAAAGAAGTGAGGTTTACTTCTATAATCATAGGAAAAAGTAGCACAGGAGCCTTACCAGACTGAAACAGTAGTTGTCCGTATGAAACTCCAAAATAATAGATCTAGGCAGTACAACTAAAGTAAGCAAACTGCTTATTCACCTTTGCAAGGGCAGACTGATAACCTACCAAACCTTTACTCAGTGTGCCAGTCAAATCAATGGTGCTATGGACCACCCTGATGCCATTGCCCCGAACCACCTGTCCAGCTGGGAACACAAAACTGATACTAGGCTGCTCCAGGAACTGGTGTACAGTAATGCACATACTGTAGGTCAAGACGGCCTTTGCAGAGCCTTTCATGCATGTATTCTGTGTGGCACTAATGCTGCCTTTTGGCGTCATCTCTTGCCCTCACTATTGCACACAAATGGGGTCACTGTCCTGATTCCTCCTTTTTTTGGAAACTGTCATTGAAGGGCTATGTACACTGAGTCTAAGTGAAAGGGATATTGATAGATATTATAAATGGTTAAACAATAATGTATATCTGAGTCACCACTTTGACACAAAATGGATCATAGAGACCGAATGACTTTGATAAGTTTCTAATCTTTTCTTTCCCATTTCACTATTTCACCTAGATAATAAACTACATCTGCCTTCTGTATTCATGGATTGATTGTGGGGGTGATTTTGACTACTAGTTAAGGATAAGAAACCTGGTAAAAGCCTAAGTGTGATACCTTTGGTTTTAGTATACAGTATTTAAGGTGGAAAAGGCAAGTTTAAAAATCTTGATATTGCTTTACATCAACTAAAAGAAGCCATTGAAAGCATAAGACCACAATATATAGAAATAAGAGCCCATTTTCTATTTACAGCTCAAGTATTTGAGATAGGGTTGTACTTATGGAGCTTCCATAAAGCCACCTAGACAATATTTTATATTTGCTTTCTTGAATCTTTACACACTTGAAAGTCTGTTTAGGAAAGAATACTAATTTCTGAATTTTGTCCGTCTTAGATTTCTTGTTTAGATCCATTTCCAAGGCAGATAAGAGGGGAAGAGGCTGGGAGGAGCAGATTGTAAAAAGTTGTTTATATGCTAATGAGATCATCTTCTTCGTGAGTTTCACTTGTGAAATTATAGTTTCACATGAGGTCAGAGATCTGGTTACCTTCACTTTCAGCAAGATAGGCTTGAATGCCTGTATGAATTTGTTACATTGGAATGAACTTACGGATTTTCCCTTGAGTAGCACTGTCAATTCTTCTTGTGAAGGTGTAACTCCAAGGTCCAAAATAGCAGAATATTTCAGGGATTGCTTAAAATATTCCCAACTAAAATATAACCTTTAATGAATCCTAATTATATATATATATTACAACAAAATGGAACCACAATGCTGTAGATTCTATATAATGACGTCATCCACTCAGTTAGAAAAATCACGTACAATGATGTCATTCACTCGAGATTAGGAGAATCAAGTCCAAGGATTCCAACAAAATAATTCAATGACAATCTCATACAGATTTCTAGGAGACCTAACATGCTATATATGTTGGCTTACAAAAAGTGTTAAAGGGAATAAAGGGATCGTGTAATCTTATCCTCCTCTCACCCTACCTAACTGCGTTGTCATCACCCCGACAAGGGCGGCTCCTATCAAAGCTCTAAGATCTAAGGTGCACAAGTAAAAAAGTCATTAATGCACCAGTCGTAAGTCCCGACGTGTTTCCCCCACCAATTAGGAAGGTTCCTCAGGGGACAAAAAACAAATAATGAGTTAAGAATAGCACAAGTATGCTCATGGGCAGCAGGATAGAAACTTAATAAACACCACTAAAAAGACCCCATATTGGAAACTACACTCCTTAAGGAATATATCCAGGGATATAGTGAGTATATCGATCCCACAGAGATTTAACCATTTTTTTTAGCATTAGGCTGTGAAAATCAAAAGAAATTTTTTTCCAACAATCTGAAATTTTAGCGGAAAATGTTTCATGTTTACAAGGAATCCTGGAAAAAAGCACCCCAAAATTTGTTACACAATTTCTTCCAAGTTCAGAAATACCCTACATGTGGGTGTTTGGGCGCATGGCAGGGCATACAAGGGAGGGAGCGCTATTTGGCTTTTGGAAAGCAGATTTTGGTGGGTGCCATGTCACATTTGCAAAGCCCCCAGTACCAGAACAGGTGAAACCTTCCAGAAGTCGCCCCATTTTGGATTCAACACCCCTCATGGATCTCATCGTAGGATGTATTGCGCATTTTGGACGTACAGCTGTTCCATAGTTTTTTTAAGCGTTGGGCAAAGAAAATGGGGGAAAAAAACACAGTTCCGTCATTGTTTTTTGGGTTTCAATTTTACAGCGTTCGCTGTGCAGTATTAGTGACAGGATAACTTTACTATATGGGTCGGTACAATTGCAAGGATATAAATTTTTTTTAGTTTTTTTTTATGTTTTATTACTTTTACACCATAGAAATATGTCTATAAAAAATTGCGTTTTTTTTGTTGTCCTATTCTGACAGCCATAAGTTTATTATTTTGCTGTTTAGGGGCTTGTTTTTTGCGGGATGAATAGATGTTTTTATTGGTACCATTATGGGGTTCATTATGGGCTTCACTTTTTATTAAGCTTTTTGTGAGGCGTTTTGAACAAAATACAGCAATCCTGATAGTGTTTTTTTGTTTTTATTTTTTACATCGGTCACTGTGCGGTATAAATGACATGCTAGCTTTACTCAGCAGGTCGATAGGATTACAGCGATACCCAATTTGCATATTTTTTTATGTTTTACTGCTTTTATAAAATAAAAACACTTTCATTCAAACATTAAGACACGTTTTTGCATCGGCATAGTATAAGAGCCATAACTTTTTTTATTTTTTTGTGTACAGAGCTGTAAAGCAGCTTGTTTTTAGCTGGATGAGTTGATGTTTTTATTGTTATCATTTTTTGGGGACAAGGCTTTTTGATCGGTTTTAAATCCATTTTTTTGGAAGGCAGGGTGAAGAAAATACTGCAATCCTAGTAGTGTTTATTATTTTTATTTTTAAAAGTGCTCAGCATGCTGTAACATGACAAGTTAGCTTTACTCTGTGGGTCGAAACGATTACGACGATTCCCAATTTATATATTTTTTTTATGTTGAAGCACTTTTAAAAAATAGTTTTTATCGCTGTCTTTTTTTTCTGTATACAAAGCTGTGTAAAGATTTTTTTGCGGGATTAACCGATGTTTTAATTTGTACAACTTTGGTGTTTTTATGAGTTTTTATCGCTTTTTATTCCATTTTATTTGCTGCGGGATGAACAAAAATTGCAATTTTTTTGTTTTTTACGGAGCTCACCAAGCTCGTTAATTAATGTGACAGATTTATATGGCAGGTCGTTGCACATGTGAGATAGCAAATATGGGTACTTTATTTTTGATCTTTTTGGGGGCAATTGCCATTGATAAAGGGGAAAAGGGCGATGTACGTGTTATTTTATTTTTCATGTTTGTGTTTTACTGGTTTTTCGCTTTTTTCACTTTGTTTTTTTTTTTTTTTTACTTTTAGCCATAGGGGATTTGAATGAGTGTTCTTCAGATCATTCATTCAATAGAAATCAATACACTGCTTACTGCTGTGTACTGGTTTCTATGACAACTGTCAGTCACGATGCTTGGCCATGCCCACAGGGCACAGCAGGTATGGGGACATCACAGACAGCCCGGAGGGTATTTTATACCTCCCGAGCTGTAACTTAGCAGACAGCAGCCACACGCTCGCTCCTTCTGTGTCTCGCTTAGTTATCGCGATTGCTACATCACGATAACTAATTGGACACCCCAGAGTGATCTCTGGTTGGGACCTATGCTGCGGGATTTCAGCTGTAATATACAGCTGACATACTGCAGCGATCGTGCGAACTTTGCTTTAGAGTTCCCGCGATCCTCAGGATGTATGCATACGTCCAAGGTCTTTAAGGGGTTAAGGAATAAATCTATCTCTGGAGAATCAAGTTGGTTTAATACCTGTTTGAACACCCAGCCTATCCCATTCAGTTAATAATGGAACCAGCATTTGTATTCCATCAAGATCCTGTTCTGTGATACCCAATTCTTGGCATTCTTGTTCATTTTTTGTTTTAAAAATGTATGCCATTTAAGTCGGCACATAAAGAAGTGTAGATCTTTTACCCAAATTAAATCATTAAACCTTGTTGTTGTTACAAATGTTAAGCCCTTTTGTAAAACTGCTAATTCAAAATTGCTAGGTATTCTGTCAGAGAGGTTAAAGGAGTATTATCGCTTCAAAGATAATGTCTCAGATTATGGGGACAGTAAAAATAAGCACTTTTGTTATTGGTTTGCATTACCTCAGTCACTTGGTTTAGCAGATATGAGCTTTTCTGTAAATCTGTGTTCTATTTCTGCTGTTGCTGGTCAGACACGCCCCCTGGACATTTCCCGCCCCTCTAGACATGCCCCCTGCACTGTGATTGGCTTACATTTCAATCAGCCTGTTGGGATACGCCCCCAGATGGGAAACTCCCAGGCCACGCCCCTTGCGCTGTGTTTGGCTGCCTGCACACTCTGTGTTTTCTCCCCTCTGAGCTGTTAAAATCGATAGTGAAACCGAAGTCTGCTATCTCTATACACATCTCCCAGCGTAAATTGAAAGAAAGATCTGGGCAATTAATGCCTGTTTAATCACAGATCCCCTCATATAACACAATATTATAGATCCCCCAGGGGAGAGGAGGGGGGGAGGGCAGTGTGTATTCCTCCATAATCAACAGTAACAAAGGACTGCAGCCTGGTAACAGAGGGGAAGGGGGGGGCAGTGTACACTCCTCACATGTCTCATCAGTTCAGGCTGTGTGTAAAACTGCTTATAGCCCAGCAAAGAGCTTGTTTGGGGTCAGCCTGAAGCTCTGCAGACATCAGAAGCATGCAGGAGGGTGCAGATCTGTTTCTGACCAGACACCTTTTGCTTCTACCTGTCCTAAATCAGAATGATGATGTCACAGGTCTTCAGTGAGAGAGACACCCTGTTGAGAGAAGACACTCCCCCTGGATTTCAAATTCAATCTCAGAGAATTAACTGAAGAGCAGAACAGTTCAAAAAAAACTCCTTTAAAACTTTTTTGGGGGTCAAGGTAGCAATTTTTGTCGCCGTCGTGATCAAAAGAATCCCCCCTTTTTTAAAATGAAGTGTTGAAATAGGGAGGAAAATGATTTTATTCAATTGATCGTCTCTTCCTGCTCGATTTGGATACTGGGACCCTCTTTTCGCATACCTACCCCTAAATCTACCTTGATTACGGGTTCTATTATTCGGATTAACCGGTCTTTGTAAATTGGTATCTGAAGAGCCTGCATCGGATGATACAAATTTTTTAGGGGCAGCAGTCTTAGCTCTTAAAAATTGATAAGCTTTCTTCTCTTTAAAGTGAAGGATATCCCTTGTGAACTGTTTATGTTTGTGGTTTTTTAATGTTGCCTTTGATCCAACAGGGCAAGGTATTTTGGAGTGCCTTTAACATCCAGGAGTACATGTCTGTATTTTGAAATGCAACAGAAGTGTGTGTATTATGTACCGCCCCTTTCCTTATTTACAGGGGCAAGACAAAAAAGGTTTTAGGAGGAGGTAGGAAACAAAACTTTGGTGAGGTTTACAAAGGCACACGTTTGAGCCATCAGATGGGTACTTTAAATTTTGTTTTTTAAATGCCCCATTTTAAGTCATTTAAACCCCAACCCTTTTGTGGGGGAAGATTGGATCAGGGAATTTTGATAAAGCGGAATAGGGTCTATCGGGGGAACCCCCAACCCCAAGAGCCTTTTAATAATTAAATTTTGGGTTTTTTTTTATTAAATTTTGCCCTTCCCTTTCTTTTCTTTTTGTAGACATGGGGATCCATACTTAAATATTGTAATTTTCTTGGCCTGGTAATCATCGGAAATTGGTGATGATCTAGTAACCACGTTTATTAATATCCATTGACAGGGCCGCCAACAAAATTTCAGGGCCCCAAACAGTGAAGCGGTGGCCCCCCTCAACCCCGCCCCCCCCATCAAACCCACCCGCAACCCCCGCAAAAAAAAAAAAATTGCAATTTTGCCAAATTTTCATTAGATGGCGATTGCGCAGGGGCTAAAGAAAAGAAACGGGCTCCCTTTGGCAGTGGCAATAAAATTTGGGGGCCGATGCTGTTTTGGGCCATGCAGTGGGGGGCCCCTTTTAATAAATGGCCCCCCCAAAAAGTCGCCAAAAAATTTGAGCCTTTGGGACCCATTCCCACACACTGGTTTTTTCAGTCATTTTTTTTACAAAATGGGTTTTGGGTTTTTAAAAAACCCGTTTGTAAAGACTGCAACCCTTTTTACTTGATTTAAAAATAGAAAATCTGTTCATGACGGTCCCCACTGGGGGGATTTTCCACGGAAATGTTTTTTTTTACAATCCCCAAATTTTTTAAAAAAAACTTAGAACTTGTTTTTCTTCCCCCTTTTTTTCCCGGCAGAACATGAACATGAAAAAGTGTGAAGGGGTGGGCCAAAGCCCCCAAACCCCGGCGACAAAACCCCGGGGCCCCATTGGTTTTTTTTCTTTGCGGGGAAGGCACCCATTTAAATCTCCCCCTTGACAAAACCCCCAAGGCGAAATTAATTATACCGGCCCCCACATAACTATTAAAAAGTATTACCCTAAGAAAAACCAAAAGATAAACCTAGGGGGACAAAGGGGGAAAAAAAAAAATATATATTTTAGGAAAGAAAAAAAAATTAATAAATAAATTTTTCCCAATAAAAGAACATCACTGAAAGAAAAAAAACCCCTTTAATTTGTTCCAAATCAGCAGGTTACAAAAAACCCACCCCTTAAAAAAAGTTTTTGTAGCCCAAAAAATAAACCTATCACAGAATTATAAAAAAAGGCCCCACCCAAAAAAATGTAAAAGGGCCTCGACTTTTATTCCCCTTTTTACAGGCCCCAGACCCCATAACCCCAGAAAACCCAAAATTAAACCCCCATTTACCCCTTTTTAATTTGGGGGTCTCTTCCCCTTGAAAACTTTTTGGGTGTCGGTAAATTTAAAAACGGGACCCACCCCAACCGCGAAAAATTTTTCCCCCATTTTTTGGTTCTTGGAAATTTTGAAACAGAAAACTAAAATAAATTGGCCCAAAAAGGGTAATTTGGGTGAAACTGGGAAACCCCCCTTAAAATTTCCCCTTGGAGCAAACCCCACCTAAAACCCTTCTAAAAACCGGGTTTTTTTCCGGGGTTCGGGGTTTTCCCCCCAACGGAGATTTAAATTTTCCTTCTTACCCCCCCCCAAACCCCCAAAGGAAAAAGGGGGTCAGGAGCAAGACACAAATTAAAAAATTTGTTAATTCCCGCATTACTGATAGCTTTAAGGAGGGCACACAAATTTTCCTGGTCCCGGGGACCTTTATCGGGGCGGAGTTAAAAACATTTTGTGCCAAGAGAGTTTTTTCCCCCCCCCCCCCCTCAGCCTTGGGGGAACCCAAAAGGGCCGTTGGGGGGGGGGGAGGGGGGCTTTGTCTTGCCCCCTCCTCCTCATTTTTGGAAAGGGGAAGGGTTCCTCCTTGTTTTCCCCCTGCTTTTTTGGTCCTGGGGCTGTTTTGAAAAAACCCCGGGCCGGGTTAAAATTTTCCGTAAGGCATATTTTTTTTTTAAACCCCCCTTTTTCACAGTATTTTCAGCTCCTGTGCAAGCAATCAACTTACAGTGCAGAGGAGGACAGGAGCCACTGACGGGCAGGAAGATAAGATACCCCGCCCTTTCCTGCTGAGGGGGAGGGCGAATTCCCCATATAAAACGGAAGCTCTGTTCCCCGTTTGTCCCCCCTTTTTGGCCCACCTCCCTTGGGGAAAGAACCCAAATTTTTCTTTGGGACAAAAATTAGGGCGGGAGCCGGGGCCCAATTTAAAAGGGGAAGGGGGGAGAGAAAAAAAATAATTTTTTTGGGGTTTCGGGGTTTACTTAAAACTGTTCCCAACAGGTGCCCGCCCTGGAATGCGGGACAACCTTAACGGGGTGAAGCACCGCCCCAAAACCCCCGGGGCATCACGATTTTAATCATTCTCCTGTTTCCGGCAGAGAAAGAGAGGGCCCACTGCTCCGGTCACAGCGGGGCAGGAGAGTGCGTCCCAAGTCTTTAAGCGAAAGGGCGGGGAAACCGGACCCGCAGCGGGGCCCCCTTCAGGGCCCCGGGGCCCCCACCATACACGGGGCGGCAAAAAAGCGCCGCACCCCATCTTTGGTACAAAGAACGGGCCCCGTGGCCTGTTCTCTGTACAAATTACTGGGGAAGCAAGGGGGCGGTACCTCCCGGGTGGCGGCAGCCCCCCCCCTTGCCCCGGACTTCCCGGGGCCCGGTACAGGATTTAACGCCTGTACCCCCCTAATGGCGGGCCCTTTTCCCCTTTGATTGCTCTTTTTGGGGGAAATGATTTCATTTCATTGGGGCACTGATTGTATATTTTTTTCCATTTTTTTTTTTTTTATGGCACTTAACTGAAATGTGCACCTTTAGGTCTACTAGTTAGTGTTATTCTACGATTTCTTGATCATTTCTT
The DNA here is from genome assembly GCA_025379985.1 of Phyllomedusa bahiana. NCBI lineage: Eukaryota > Metazoa > Chordata > Amphibia > Anura > Hylidae > Phyllomedusa > Phyllomedusa bahiana. The sequence goes on along the minus strand of JAODAL010021519.1, from coordinate 22,554 downwards.
TTTTATTGGCAAAATTTTAAACCTCTTTTTTTAAATTATCATTAATGTGCCGCAGGAAAAATAAATGAAAATGGGGGTTTGGGGAATTTAAATAGAATTGTTAAAAACAACTGGGGGTGGGGTTTGATTCCCTAAATAAAATCAGTAAATTTTGATCAAACTCTAAACGTGTTCTGAAAAGATAAATCTTTCTCCCAAAGGGAATTTGAAAAAATTTCCCATTTTTATCATTTCACTGCAAACATGTGAAACCCCCAAAATAATGGGCTAGGGTTATTTTCTGGGTTGGTTTAAACCTCATCTGTTTTTCTCTGTGCTGATTCTATTGGTAATCCTCTGTGCTGATTCTATTGCTAATCACTTTCTCCCCTTAAATGACCCCTGCAAATTACTCCAGACTTTTTGGTTTCATGCCATTTACAGCAACACCCCCGGAAACGATACTTCGGGGGTTTTGTGACCCCTATGTGGCTTGGCTATTATTTTTTTTGGTCTTTGCGCAGAAAACAGGACAGGGCACGAAAAGGTTTTTTTCCCGGGTTTTTGGGGCGATACCCCAGGCAGCATGTATTTTTCCCAAACCCCAAAATTCTCATGAAAGGAAATGTTATTATTATACTATTTTTTGGGGGTTTATACTCTATAAGGGGCCATATAGGGTTATAAAGGACCCAACCGCATTTAACCTAGGCTCCCTTTTTTTCAAAAAAGGGGTAACCATTGGTGTCAACTTATCCCATGGAAACCCAATCTGCTTTTTTGGGTTTAATTCATCATCCCTGCCCGGAGCAAAATTTTTTGGTATTTTTAGCTCATTTTTTGTTTTTTGTCCCCTGTGGAACCTTTCTAATATGAGGGGAAGTGTGTTGGAACTTACAACTGGTGCATTAACAACTTTTTTACTTGTGCACCTTAAAATTCCAAGGATTTTAAATTGGGTTCTCATATCCTGAGAAAAGGGCGCCCTTTTTTGGGGACGATAAACAACGGGAAAGTGGGATGGGGTGAAAAGAGGAAATTTAATGGTCCCTTTTTTCTCTTTTACACTTTTTGGAAGATATTTATGGCACATGGGTCTCCCTAGAAATCGTTGAGATTGTCAAAAAAAAAATTTGTTGGAACCCTTTGGGTCCTTGAATCCCCTAACCCCCTTGAAAAAACAATCGTACGTGTTTCCCTTCAAAAAGTGAGTAAATTAACGTCATTATTTTTAACCTACAGCTTGGGGACCATTTCATGTTGAAACTTTGAGGACTTGTATTTTATTAGTATTCATTAGAGGTTATATTTTAGTTGGGAATGTGTTTATTGCAGTGATAAGTTCTTTATTCCTGACATTCTGTATAAATATTTTTTGCTTTTGTAATTCAGGGATTGGTATTAAATGTCACATGGGAATCTACCAGTAAATACAAGGTTGAGTGACTGATAGAGCTTCCTGGCTTTCGCAATGGGAGAGGATAAGAGACATGTAAGTGTCATATGTGATATAAAGTTAAAATCTACCAAGTGGTTGAAGTAAGGAAGGTTAGTAGTTTAAACCTTCAAGCACCAAGCCTGAAAAGGCCTTAATAATCAGCTATTTTTTTTTTTTGGCCTCCTTGCATTTTAACAATTGTAACATTCTTATTTTTTATGTGATGCAGTTGCTTGAGGAATTGTTATATGTAGGAGAAGTTGTATTTTTTGGCGGGAAACTAATTAATTAATTAATTAATTTTAAAAAGTACAGCAGATTTGTTTTTGTAATTTTGCAGCGTGAATGTGAATATAATAGAAGAGTTTTTCTGTATTTGTTTTGCTAACACCATTCACATTTCACACTAAATAACCTGTTAGCTTAATTCTTCAGGTTCTTATGGTCATGTACATACTGCAACTAATATGTGTAGGTGTTTTTTTTTGTGTAATGTATTCACAATAATTTTTTAATAAATATTTATTTTTATTTGTTTTCTACACTTTTCATGTTTTTTTTTTTTACATCACACTAAGGCCGTGTTCACATGGCTTATTCCCGACGGATTTGTGAGCCGGATTGCGCTCACAAATCCGCCGTGAAAAAAGGGGGGGACGGGGGCGGGGCCGGAGCGCGGCGGGGGCGCCCGCTCCCCGACCCCATAGACAATGCTTGTTTACGGCGCGTCCACGCCGTAAATAATGTGCATGTCACTTTCTCCCCCCACGGCGGATTTTGCTGAGCGGGGAGGAGCGAGGAATCCACTGTTCCTAATGAGAGCAGTGGATTTACCGTAATTAAATCCGACGGATGGCGCCGTACTGCAGCGCAAATCCGGCACGCAGTACGGCGCCAATCCGCGGCAAAATAAGCCGTGTGAACGAGGCCTAAGGGATAACTATTTAGTACTTTTTACTTAGTAATATTACTTAGTAATACTAATGCTTAGTAGTGTATTAGCATAACTATGTATACTCCTGTACGCTAATGCATTACACTGTGTCAGCATGACACAGGCTGCAGTCAAGGCAGCACACAGTGTTCCCTGACCGCAGACTTGTTATCACCGGTCATTGGAGGTTTACTCTGCTCCCCATCATTTAAAGTGACTGCACTAGGAACAGAGCTGTTAACTTCAGCTCCATTCCTAGCACAGTTACGGTTCTGGGAGCAGCAATGTCTTTTGGTGTTGCTGCAGACAGGTGACATGCACCGCCAGCCCACCATCAAAATTCGATGGGTGGCCATTAAGGAGTTACTATTTTGAAGGGAATGAGAGTCTGCAAAGCTAAGTTTTCTCAAAGAGAAAGTCATCAATTTTTATAGGCTTATGGTCATGTTTCTTTATGTAGTATATCACTCTTTGAAGATGTATAACCTACTGAAATTGTTTTGGAGCTGAAAGATCTGTAACTCCCCAACTGATTGGCAAGTTAAGTGCAGAATATACTATTCCTGATTTCGTAGACTTTTATGTAGAATGAGAAATTAGTTGGAAGAATAAATAGAAACAGACCCAGGGAAATGGATAAGGAGAGTGTTACGATGTGGGTCTTTGGGGCAACAACCAGCTTTATACTGACCAGATGGGGCACAAAATACCGGACAGATTATTAAGTGAGGACTAGGGATGACAAAGTTGAAATCGGCACGATTTTTTAGGTTGATCAGAAACTTCCGATCACGCGATATTTTAGGTGACAATCTGCCGAAAATCTATTACCGTATTTTTCGGACTATAAGGCGCACCGGATTATAAGGCGCATTAAATCAATGAGCGCCTGTTTGTCTTCTTGGTTCATATATAAGGCGCACTGGATTATAAGGCCGGCACATTAAATGAAACAAAGCTAAGGACCGCAAGCCAAGCTTCATTCAACACTTTCAAAAATAACTCTCAACTTGTAAACTTGTAACAAAAGTCAATACATGTCATATTTCCGTGCCGTATCGCAAAATACGTGTCACAAATTAGGAAGCTTATTTTGCAACTATTTTGCAACTGATTTCGGGAACGTATTTACAAACGGAAATCCGACGTGAATCAGTTCTGAAATCAGTGCGTGAACATAGCCTTAGTGACACTTATTTTGCAACTGATTTGTAACTGATTTGGGAAAACGTATTTACTATTGTAAATCAGTTGCAAATCAGTTCAAATCATGTCACTAAATTAGCTGTACCTAATACGTTCTTAAACAAAGCCTAAAAACCAAGTGAAAAATTTGTTTTCATATATAAGGCGCATCGGACTATAAGGCGCACTTTTGATTTCTGAGAAAATCATAGGCTTTTATGTGCGCCTTATAGTCCGAAAAATACGGTACTATCGCAACATTTTTGGCGCTTCCTGTCATTTTGGCGGCCAGCAAATCAGCTTAGAGCATAGAGCAGAGTGAGCTGGGTGTGTTACGTCATGACTGTGATGTGTATGGTTGTCATTGGCTGGAAAACTCACATGACCTCGTTTTGCATAGAACAGCGTTTCCTGTTCAGTATCAGTGTTTCAGTGTCTCTCACTAGAGCAAGACGTGTGCTACGTCTCTCTCGATATAGCTCAGCTCAGAGACACAGTTCTTCTCTTTATTCATACAGAAAACTATGCTTTTAGCTGTGAACATTAGAATATAGGTAGATTAGAGAATTTCAGTTCTTAGTTAGTTAGACAGAGACTTTTAAAGAAGCATCTAGCGCTGTACAGCCGTGAGGGGTAGAGGGGTCGGACGGACAGACAGACAGACAGGCTGGCTTTGAAAAGGAGGGTGTATATTGTACAGCCGAGACACTGCTTTGAACCTGCATTGAAACGGCATTTTTTTTACCACTTTTTGGCCAGCATACCTCGCACCTGAGGTGAAATTGTACCTTTTATTTTGTGCATCCCAGTTTTTTTTCAAAGAGCCACCTTCTACTTAAATTTGGATACAGAAATTTTCTAGTAACTGCTGGTGTATTTCATTGGTGCAAAAACCAGCTTTTCTTATCCGTATAACTTTTAAATAGCTGTATTTTACTTTAGTGAAGCCCAGTTTTGTTCAAAGAGCCCCCTTGTACTTACATTAGGATACAGAAATTTTGTAGTAACTGTTGGTGTATTTCATTGGTGCACAAACCAGCTTTTCTTAACCATATAACTTTTAAATAGCTGTATTTCACTTTAGTGCAGCCCAGTTTTGTTCAAAGAGCCACCTAGTATTTAAATTAGTATACAGAAATTTTGTAGAGACTGCTGGTGTATTTCATTTCAGATGCGTTGTCTGCATCTGTGTCCGGCAAAGTCCATCTGACCACCGATACATGGACTAGTAAGCACGGCCATGGCTGCTATATCTCTGTGACAGCTCACTGGGTGAGCTGGGTGGATGTCTCTGGTGGTAACGGTGGCTCTCAGGCTCGGCGCTCGCTCTTCAAAACAGCTGGGATGGTGCAGGGTTCTTTCCCCCAAGGTCCACTGGTAGCATCACGTGCCCATAGAAACCAGGCCGTGTTGAAATTAATCTGTCTTGGTGACCGTCAACACACAGGTCAGGAGCTGTGGACGGTTCTTCGCAACGAGACCGAGCACTGGCTGGGTGACAAGAACCTTGTGCCAGGCAAGGTGGTGTGCGATAACGGTTGAAATCTCCTGGCCGCCCTTAAGATCGGTAGGCTGGAGCACATCTCTTGCCTGGCACAGGTCATGAACCTTGTCGTCCAGAAATTTCTAAAACGCAACCCGGGTCTGGACTGCCTGCTGAGGAAGGCTCGAGGTCTGAGCTCACACTTCCGCCGTTCGCACCCTGCTTCATCCCACCTTGCTGCGTTGCAGCGTCAGCTCGGCCTCCCCGTCAACCGTCTCATTGTTGACGTGGCAACATGCTGGAATTCCACCCGCCAGATGCTCCAGCGATTGTGGCAGCAGCGCAATGCCATTACGCAGTACGAAGTGACACATGGCCTGACAAGCAGCGGTGCGGACCTCGGGGTGTTGAGCCACCGAGGGTGGAGGCAGGTGAAAGAGCGCTGCACCATCCTTGCCAGTTTTGAAGAAGCCACCAAAATGGTCAATGCGGAAGATGCCCTTGTCAGCATGAGCATTGTGGTGATTTTAGTTCTGGAACGATCGTTGGACATCAAAACAACGGGTCCCACAGCAATGGAGGAGGGGGGTGGACACAGATGGGGAAAACCGGACCCTTTTTCTCCCGTTGAATCCGAAGGCATTTTCCAAATTTATCGGTTTTCCTGGGCAGTGGTTTGGAGCCATGGCTATGCAAGGCGGCGCCTCAGCTCCGGGGGGTGCATCTCTGAGGCAAGTCAGGGCGTGTTGAAGCGGCCGGAGGAAAAAGGGCAGGAGGGGAGGGGAGGTTTTCCTGGACCGACATTACCGAGTCCCTCCCTTTGGGGAAAAGAGATTGGCAACGGATTTGAGGGGGGAGGGGGAAATGAGGAAGATAAGTTTGCTAGTGCCCCTCGACCCAGAGGTTTGGGGAAATCAAGGCTCCACTCTCACATGATATTTGGGATGTCCATTTCCTCCAACATGATCCCATATTGGGCCCACAAACTGAACAAATTTATTGGGGGGGCCCACAGCCTCGATCCCCGGGTCAAACAAAACTCAACCCTTTTTTCTTCCCCCCCCCCCCCCCCCACCCAAATAGAGAGTAAAATGGGGAAATTGGAGCCCGTCTGATTGTAAACTGGAGACTTTCTGTCCCTCTGCTTCAGTTCCTCAAATGTCACGGTGGAACAACATAAACAAGGACAGCGCAGAGTGCCAAGCAGCTGCGCAGCAGGTTTGTGGAAAAAAGGCTAATGGGTTCCTCTGGCAACCCTTTTTTACCCCCTCACCAACGTTAATGCGGGGGGCACACATACGACACACAGAGCCCGGGCTTAAGTCATGGTACACGACTATCGCGTCCAAAAACGTTTTTTTGGGACATGTTTTTGACTTTGGGTTTCCAAAATGGAGAATGGCCCGAGCTGCTCACCACGCCATAGGGTTTTTGTCCTGCCCAAAGCTAGTAAACCTATCTGAGCGGACCTTTAGCACAGCTGGAGGAGCATTCAGACAAACCTTTGGGTTTTCCCATAGATAATGTTGATCATTTGCTTTCATAAGATTGTCGGCATGGATCTTGATGATGTTGTGGCCAAAATTTCCCCCAGGTCCCGATAGTTGCCTGGCTACTTCAATTCCCCTTTTAAAAGAAAAGGTTCTCTTGAAAAAATGTTTTAAGTGATCATTTCTTACTGCTTTTTTATCTCAGTTTTCCCAAATTAATTTTGTGGTTTTGCGCTGAGGAGACTTTTAAAAACACCAATTGTACACGGTTTCATGAAAAAAACAATTCCATTTACTATTCATTTTTTGGCACTGCAATGGTTTTGGGGGCCTGGTGCTATGAGATACAGCTATAATTAAGGTCCCCTTTGGGAAAAGAAATGTGGCTTCTAATGGCATTTCCCCCACAATTTTTAACAGTGGCTGAGAAGTCATTTTTAATTTTTTTGGGGCTTTCGCTGGGAAATGCAGCTATATACAGGGGCCCCCAGTCTAAAAAAAATGTGGTTTCTAAAGCATTTTTTCTTACAATTTTCAAGAGTGGCCGAAGGGGGCATGTTTTGAATTTTTGGGGGCATGTTGCGGAAAACGCTTAATCAGGTCCTATTGTAAATAATGGGGGTTTGTAACAGCCCCTTTGTTCTTCCCCAAATTTTCAAAGTGGCTAAGGGTGATGTTTTGAAATTTATGGGGCATGGTGTTTCAAAAAAAAGGGAATAGGTGGACACTGTTTAATGGACACATATTGCAAAAAAGAATTGTTTTTTCAAGATCTTTAACATAGTAGCAATCCTGTAGTGAGAACAACCCGTTAAATAACATTAAAAAAGAGAAACAAAGACTGGTGGGGGATTCCATCCCCATTTTAAAAATGTGTTTCTAGAATTAAAATTAAAAAAAAATTGCAGTACAAAAAAGCTGATACAAATTTTCCTTGAATTGTACAAGGGGGGTAAGGAAGACTTGAACAAGTAGGTTATTCGGGGGACATGTGTATGGGGCCCATTCGCCCCCCCAAAACAGAGACAATTTCCCCCCAAAAGTTGATAAAACAAGAAAAAGATTTCCAAGAAAAAGGGGACCTGGGGTGAAAAAGGGGAGCGTCAACCATCAGCATTTCCAAGTGAAGCTCAATTGGGCCACCTGATACGGGGGCAAGGGGCTCTCGTAAGGCAGAAATTTCTCAAGTGCTACCCAGGGCTTGACTGTGTACTGAGGAAGGAGGGGTTTTAAACTAAAACTTCCGCTTCCGAAACCTCTGCTTCACCATGGGCTTTTTTTTTTCGCTGGGGCTAAGGGAATTTTTTTTCTGTGTTAAAAGGGTGATGGAAGGGCCAAACCTGGGCTCTCACCGCACCCATGTAACTCGGGCCCTACTAGCTGGAAAGTGGGGGTGTTATTAGATGACGAACACCCCCCTGGGTCCACCGCACCCACCCCTAAAACCCGGGCCCCTGCCCAGCTGAAAACCCGCGTTTTTAAATTGATGACGGCCCCCGCCCCTTTCCCCTCACCACAAACCACGGGAAATTCCCGGCCCCTTTCCCGTGAACCTTTCGTGATCCCCCGTTTACAAACCTCTCCCGGGCCCTTTATTTGGGAATTTCCTCCCCAACCCCCTTGATCAGTAGAATGCAGGGTTTTTCCCGACAGGGGCCCCGTTGAACCCCCCGGGGAACCGTTTTGTTTGCTTAAAAATTTTAAGTCCGGTGGGGAAAAATTTTCACCATAGAAAGGCAAGTAAACTCTAGCAGGCAGCAGTATTGGAAAACCCAAATTTTTTTTAATTAGTTTATTTCTTATTGCAAAATTTTCTGCTGAATAAATCCATAAGGGCCCCCTGTGGGGGGTTTTGAGTCATGCTGCATTACAGGATTTTTGGTAGTCGTCCATTTTTAAAATAAAAAAGTTTCAAAAGGGGTTTCTTTCTTTCCGGCACTTTTTAAAACTGTGGGTATGAAGGGTTTTGGGGCTCTTTTTGTTTTCCCCCGGACAAGGGATAGTCAATTCCTTTCACTTTAAAAAACTGCTTTAAAGACTACCCTTTTTTCTGGCCCCTTTTTAATCCCGTTTGGGGGCCCGCCCGGGGTTTTCCCGGTAATGCTGGGGGGTACAGGAAGGTATAGTTCCCCCCCTGTCCCCGTTCAACTAAAAAGATGGTTCAAAGACTCCTATTTCCGGACTTTTTATATGGGGGCCAGACGGTTTTTAAAAGGTCTTTCTGGGGTTTCCGGGACAGGTAAAGCCCAATGTCCCTTTAAAAACAAAAAAATGGTGGTTAAAAACTCCTTTTTTTGGATTTTTTTTTAATCTGGGGTTCAGACGGGTTTTAAAAGGGCCCATACTGGGGTTCCCAAGGACGGGTTTAAATTCAATTTTCCATTTCAAAAAATTTGGGGGTTTGAAAGACCCCTTTTTTCCCGAATTTTTTAAATTTCAGTGGGGTTCAAAAACAGGTTTAAGGGTCTTACTGCGGTACAGGACAGGTTATTAGCCCAATGTCCAGTTCAAATTTAAAATGGTGGTTAAAAGACCCCTTTTTTTCCGAACCGGTGAAATTTTTTGGATAGACGGGTTTTTAAGGGTCAAAACTGTGGCCCAAAGGCCGGGTATATTTAAATTGCCCATTTGAAACTAAAATGGGTTTAAAAGACCCCTTTTCCCTCCAGCATTTTTAATTTTGGGGTCAGACGGGTTTTTAAGGGGTCCTGCTCCCGGTAAAAGGACTGGCGGGGCCGCCGTACAGGGGGTAAAAACCCTACCCCCTTTTACCGACCCGGGGAAAAAAGGGGGGGCCCGCTTCAAGCAGGCCCGCTTATTTCCCGATTGGTTTTTTTTTTTTCCCCACTTAAGGGCGGGGGCCGCAGCCGAGGGCGCTCTCATATGCCCAATGTACAGTGTTGGGGGGGGGGGTGGGCCCCCCCTTCCGCCTCCCTTCGATTTACAGCCAGCGGGGCGGAGCGGGCGGTGGGGGGGGGCCCACGCTCCCAGTCAGCTGCGCATACTGAATGATGATTTACCACATGAGCCCTGCCTGCGCTGTAGCCGGAGCCGGGCCCCCCCTCCCGCTGTGGGCTGGGTTTTTAAAAATTTTGAATCTGTGGGCCCCCCCCGGGGAGCGGAGCTTCACAGATTCAAACTGTTCGCATCCCGCCGCGGCACGAGCAGGGCGGCAACAAAATGAGGAGGAGGCCCCGACTTCGGGCCCAAATCACACGGCACAGCACAGGTCATGTAAGTAGAAGATTTTTCACGGGAAAGCGCACTGAGTCGACCGGAGCCGGACCTCCTCTCAATTTTTGCTGGAGGTGCCCGCCATCCAAATTGGGGGGCCCCCCCAAAGCAGCCCCCCTTTTAACTGTGGGGGCCCCCCTTATGCAGCCCAGCCTTAACTGTGGGGGACCCCCCCCCTTTGCCACGGCCACCCATCCCACCTAACTTTTCCCCCCTGCTTGCTTGTGGGGGGCCCCCCCTTCTCCCCCGGGCTGTGCGTGTGAGAGGGCCCCCCTCCTCCGTGTGGGGGGGGAGGAAGGCCTTCCAGTACCCCATGGCCCGGGTGGAAAGGGAGCCCCACCACCACCCCCAGCCGGGGGGAAAAGGGGGGCCCCCCCACCACCACACAAATAGCGGGGGGGGGTGAAGGGGGGTTTCCCCTCCAACCCCACAAGGCCCGGGGGGGGAGGGGGGGGCTCTCCAAGCACGGTAGGCTAGGGGTTGGGGGCACCCCTCCTCCCTCCCGGGCCGTGTGGGTGCTTGAGAGGGGCCCCTCCTTTCCCCCGGGTTTTTAGTGCTTTGGGGGGGACCCCCCTTCACCCCCCGCTGTGTTGTGGTGGGGGGGGCCCCCCCCTTTTTCCCCTGCTGTGTTGTGGTGGTGGGGCCCCCCCTTCACCCCCCTGTTGTTTTGGGTGGTGGTGGGGGCCCCCCCTTCACCCCCTGCGGTGTGGGTGGTGGGTGCCCCCCTTTAGCCCCCTGCTGTGGGTGTGGTGGGGGGGCCCCCCTTCAATCCCATGCTTTGAGTGGTGGTGGGGGGCCCCCCTGCACCTACCCCCCAAAGGGGTCCCCGGCTACCTACTTAAAAGGGGGTCCCTGTACCCAACATCTAAAGGGACCTGCTACTAAAATCTAAAGGGGCCCTGGCTACCAACCCCTTAAAGGAGGCCTGGCTACCTAACCCCAAAAAGGGGGGCCCGGTACCTACCTCTAAAGGGGGCCCGGCAAACCCAACCTCAAAGGAGGGGCCCCGGCCCCCACCTAAAACCCCTAAAGGGGGCCCTGGCTACTAATCTAAAAGGCCGACTCTACCTAACCTCTAAAGGGGGCCCTGACCCCCTAAAATAAAGGGGGCCGCTCTAAAACTTAAAAAGGGGGCCTGACTCAAACCGAAAAATAAAGGGGCCCTGACTCACGGAAACATAAAGGGGGCCCTGATGCCTACAAATAAAGGGGGCCCCGACTCCCACAACTAAAGGGGGCCCTGACTGCCTACAAGCTAAGGGGGCCCTGACTGCCTACAAGCTAATGGGGGCCCTGACTGCCTACAAAGCAATGGGGGGCCCTGATTGCCTAAAACTAAAGTGGGGTCATGGCTAGGTTTCCCACCAACCTACTGGGCTGGTTTCCAAATTTTCCGTGGGGGTCTACCTACCAAATAGGGCCTATCTAATTCCTGGGGCCCTTTCCATTTCCTACCTACCTAGGGTCCTTCTACCCACCTGGAAATAATTTAGAGGGCAGCACCCCTAGTTTTTCATTATTCCGGGGTTTGTTCTCTCCCCAGACTCCAACCTTTTAGGATACTAGACCTCTAAATTAGGTTTTTACCCGTTCTCACCCCTGGTATTTGTACAAGGGGGGAATAGGTAAAGAGGTGCTGGAAAAATGAGGATTTTTAAATATTTGTGTGTAAATTTGCAGGGATGATTGTGGCCAGGGGCAATCATCATGACGGTGCGGGAACGGATCAGAAGAAAAGGGAATAAACGACCCATGAGAGGGAACGACTCATTCAGATAGGACTCTCCGGGGTCCCTATGTCAGGGGTTATTTTTTCTTCATACTGGGGCAGTGCTGATTCACTGTAAAGTAGGGGGACCTGAGCTGGTGTTCGGACCACTATGTGCTCTATAGGGGTGTTGTAGGGGTTTTATGGCGTTTGTATAGTGGCAGGTATATTGCCTATTGTAAAAGAGGGGGAAAAACCTGACCTTTATAGGGAAATTTCCTTTTACTTTCTTGCTGGTGTTTATTTTTTGAAGGTTTGGGGAGGTGGGTGCCAAGGAAACTTGGAGGGGGATATTGTATGTGGGGGGAGGGGGGTATTTTTTTGGGGGAGGGGGATATGGTGGAGCTACTTAGCCATGTTCTTGATATGTTAGACAGACAGACAGATGGTGACTCCTTTTGGGTACTGTACACAAAATCAGTTTTTTTTTTGCAACTGTTTATGTGGTAAAATGGGCGCATTATGTCCTAAGGCGTTTTTTTATGGGGTGGGTGATCGGGTTGCTGGGGGCGGGGCGATCGGTTGCTGGGGGCGGGGTTTACAGAGGGGGGCCCTGGTGCTTCAGCTGTATGGGGCCCTGAAATTTCTGTTGGCGGCCCTGAGGATAGGTATAGTCAATGTCCAGTTCAACTAAAATGGTGGTTCAAAGACTCCTTTTTCCGGCACTTTTTAAATTGGGGGGTCATGCAGGTTTGAGGGTCATGCTGTGGCCCAGGAAAGGCATAGTCAATGTCCTATTAAACTAAATTGGTGGTTCAAAGACTCCTTTTTCCGGCAATTTTTAATCTGTGGGTCAGACACTGTTTTAGGGTCATGCTGCGCTACAGGACATGTATAGTCAATGTCCAGTTCAACTAAAATGGTGGTTAAAAGACTCTTTTTTCTGGCACTTTTTAATCTGTGGGTCAGACAGGTTTAAGGGTCATGCTGCGTTCCAGGACAGGGATAGTCAATGTTCAGTACAAGTAAAATGATGGTTCAAATAAAACTGCCTTCTGGCACTTTTTAATTTGTGGGTCATGCAGGTTTAAGGGTCATGCTGGGGTACAAAACAGGGATAGTGAATAGTCTGTGACTTTTTTTCTGTTACTCTTGTTGCCGAATTGTGTTGCCTAAGATGTAGCACGTTTACTGTTGTGCATGTTAATTCCAGCTTCTCCAGCCCTGTTGGGGTGTAAGAATGAAGGTTTTGTTCCTCTCCCATTGACTTTAATGGTCATCGGCGATAATCTGTTATCGACTATCGGAAATCGTCATGATAATTGCCGATATCGACTATCGAATCGATAACGATAGTTGACACAATCGCTCATCACTAGTGAGGACATAAGATTGGTAGGTGTAGACACAGGTAAAAACACAGGACAGCAGAACAATAGGTACTGTACATGGAATCCAGAAGGTCTATAGAAGGCGGGATCCACAACTAGGCCCAGTCAAGAGCAGAAGAGAATTAGAACTTGAGGGGTCTAGAGAACTAAAGGTGTTTTCCAACTGCTTTTTATTTTTATTAAAAATGAAACAATGTTTTTTTTTTTAAAAGACAGCGGGGGGAAATAGTGGTACCTGCAAAATTGGAATGGCAGCGAGCGGAAAGATGAATGTTTTTTTTTTCTTTTTGTTTTATTATTATTAGCAGTAACAAAGAAAAAAAAAAGAATGTAACACTTGGCCAACTCTTTTAACTACAGGTAGCTAGGAAAAGAATTTTAAACAAACTTTCAGCACCAGGAACAAGATGGTTTGAGAAAAAGGGAAACCAATCCATAGACTTAACAGTGTGAACTCTGTGTTGGGTTTTTATAGCTCATCTGTATAGGCCTGAACACGGGTTTCAAAACCAAAGGGTGTTTTTTTTCCCTTACTGGAAAAACAGGGAGATGCAGAAACTGAATAGAAGAAACTAAGCAATCTACCAGGATATAAAGGCAGGCTGACAGCTGAAACTAGGCGAGAAACATTGCAGATCATGACAAAAAGCTTACATTACATTTGCTCCTATCAGGTATTTTGTTTTTTTCCTTCCTAACTAGTTGAGACCAAAAAACTTTGGGTAGACTCTCAAAGCTCAGAGTTTAATCTTCAATTAGTTGTGGGATGCAAATTATTGTTTAGCATAAGTTTTCCCCTAGGGGAGAGGAAACTTACAATTAACTTGCTTTATCTACTTACTTGCAGTTACAGTAACGTCATTTATACATTAAACCGCAGACTAAAATATCCTTTGTGGAACTGAATCTAAGTTGTACAGTCTAATGATTAATTTCATCATCCCTCAAAATAATATATTTTCTTTATCTCAAAGGTCTTTTAAAATAAATGCAAGAAATACAAGATGGTGGCAAGTAAAACTTGTGTTTAAATTAAGGCACTTTATTCAATTTCTTCCACAAGATTGAGCCGTTGGGTCAAAGGTACAAGCAAGCAAGAATTTAATACGAGCTGGAAGTATGATGTTGAGCATTTGGAAGTATTTAAATTTTCAAAGGTAATATAAATTAAATGCAAAATCATTTAGAATTGTTATAATATTTGGGAGTGTGTCCTAAATATTTTAGATCAATAATAGATCATTGGCATATGCCATTCTTTTCTTTTCTATGCCTCCACATCTTATCCCTGTCGTCCTGTCTGAGTTTTTAGATTGTTAAAGGGGTTTTGCCACAATCTCATTTCATACCTCCTGTATAAAACTTTTCTGCTCTGTGTGCTAAAAAAAGGGGGGCGGGTGATTTGCTTAATTGCATATCATGTGACCCAGCCCCTGACACACCAGGCCTTTCCTCTCTGAATCAAAGAAAGGGCGTTTATGAAAAGCATTGTGAGTAGCTGAAAGTAATGTTTTTCCTTTCAGGCACAAGGGCCTAGGTTAAATCCCTGCGGGAACAAAACCTGTGGATTTTTTTTTTTTCTTTACAATCCATACCTGTTTAGGTTTCTTTTTTTATTTGCACTGTTTACAATTTCTAAGGGGGACGGGGGTAAGTGACGGAACCTGGGGTTTGAACATTCAGTACTGCCCCGAGAGAGAAGTTATTCTGAGCATGCTGACCAGGGCAGGAGCTTCAGCCCCGGGGCGATCCCCTGGAGATATTGTAAACAAGAATCACAAAGGAGCAGCTAAAACAAAAAAAGGGGGCAGAATTTTAATAATAATGAAGGTGAAAATGTTTGTTATTTCATTTGCAAGCTTCCCACATCATTTTTACTTTGTGGCAAAACCCCTTTAAGCAAGATGGATTATGTATAAGGATATGTTCACACAGCTTATTTGGATGCTGAAAATTTCAGTGCTGAATCAGCATTGAATTTTCGTCTGATATCCGTGCCTGTTTCAGACTAGAATTTGCAGTTTCAAGAGAGTATTTGATGAGGATTTTAGAGGCACTTTGTACGCATAGATTTTGAGCGCTTAAAAACTGCCTCCAAAATCCTTATCAAATCCCCGTCAGAAAATGCAAATCCTTATTGGGTTTATTGAGACAAAATTCTGCCCACCAGATTTTAGGGCCAGATCTGCCTCAGTTCTGTGTCCAATCCTGGCCACACTTGGACGTTGAGGATTGCATGCTGATTTCAGACTCCATTGTTTACAATGGACATTTTCAGCACGGAATCCGCCTCAGGAATGGATATGTCAGTTCAGTGCTGAAAAAAAGAAAATCAGCGTTGTAGAAACACCACAGATTTTACATTGGAAAGAATGAGGATTGCAGTCAAATTGGATGCTGATTCTGATGGGGCATTCTGTGCTGAATCTGTGCCAGAATCCGTGTCTAAATCAGTCATGTGAAGATATTGTAAAGGCTCTTAATCAAATCCTAGTACACCCTATCAAAAGCTTTTTAGTCATTGTTGCTGGGAAGGTTAAATGCCATGGAAGGAAATTTGGCACAGAAGATTAACTGTGGTATTACTGTATAAACTATCTTTAAATCACAGAGCAAAATCAACCCTACTATCCATATGACCATCCCACCATCCATGAGATCCTTTTTTTAATGGTTACCCATGGATGATTTTTGTTTCACCCATGGACATCAGGAACATTTGACTAATTGTGATAATGTATAGCATTCTCATGGTGCTGAGTCTATATGATTTTGAAACTATGGGATATTTATACTGACAGTTGCATTTTTACCCATTGTGGTAGTTCTATGATAC
The DNA here is from genome assembly GCA_025379985.1 of Phyllomedusa bahiana. Lineage (NCBI taxonomy): Eukaryota > Metazoa > Chordata > Amphibia > Anura > Hylidae > Phyllomedusa > Phyllomedusa bahiana. Next base: position 6,876 of record JAODAL010021519.1, on the reverse strand, counting down.
TATATTGAATTATACTGTTTGAGCTTAAAAATATTTATTAAAGGTTATGTTTTATTTTATAAATGGAAAAAAGGGTTGATTTTTGCTCAGTGGTTATTTGATTTTTCCTCTTTAATTTGGAAATATATTTTTCTGTGATTATTATAAATTAACTTTCCTTTCTTTGTAAGACACATTCAATCTGGTCTTTATAATTATAAGAGCTGGTCTGATTTTTTGCAAAATTAATTATTAGTCTACATTTGAAGGAACAACAGATTTTTAGTTTTCTTTTTTAAGGTATTAAAAATTGCTCATAGGTGAACAAAAAGTGCCAATAATTTTTCTTACCAACACCTGTAGTAAGGATTTCTGACCTCTGTTCCAGTCTGAAATTAAGTCATGTGACCTTCACACTAACCTTCTGAAGCACATGGTGCTTGTGATGTGAATTGGAAGTCCGTTTCTCTATGTATTCCTATGAAAAAGACACTGAACGTCCTATTGGAATGCATGACAGACAACATAATGTAGAGTCTTTAACTTATTAAATGGGTTGTCCAGGTTTCGACAAAACTTGCATTCCAACAGAGCACCACTTCTGTCACAGGACATGTTTGAGATGCTCCCCTTTCTTCAAATGATTTGTCAAGCAGATAAATAAGCTGCCGATCCCACCTCCTCTATCGTGGATCCTGTACCTCGGTTCCTTGATGTATTAATTATCAGATGAGCCCACTTATGTAGATTAAAGATGGATGAAATGGAGGAATAAAGGAGATCTGGCACTTTCAAAAGTAGAGAGGGGCTAAAATCGCCAAAAAATATATAAATATTCTGATTAGGAATAAATCTCTTTATTCAATAAAAACTACCACATAGTTGGAAAAAATAAAATAAGTCAAACTGATTAAAGAGTCCATAAAACAAATACAAAACAAGTGTGACGCGTTCCACTGCTCCTGACTGGCTTCCTCAGGCAGTGCGGGTTTCCTTTGTAAATTGCCGGTGATATATTATTTCCTAAAGTCAAAACTTCATAATTTAAATTTGAAAAAGATTACATCAAAAGTAGTATTACACAGCTATATTGTTAACTTAAGTATTTTGAGATATTAAACTATAACATAATGATTTCTCTTTGAACCCGGAAGAGTTGTAGAATTCATGAATGAGCGATATAACAACAATTCGAAACATATATTAAAAATGTATATGCTTTCAAGTTCTCAAAAGATACAATATGACTAGCTACTAATCAAACTTAGACAACACAAAAACTCAAATGTTCCAAAGGAGCTGAAATATAGTTTCGGTATAAAGAAATCCAAGCATGCTGGCAGCGCATGGAGCTGCTGCACTGTTACCGTCAAAAAGAGAATGCGCACTTGGTTATACATGATATGGCATTTTGTTTTATCTTTAGATTAAAGAGGTTGTGCAACTCTTCTTGTAGTTTCTATTTAAATGATTCATTGTGATACTGAATTTTATGATGTACAAAAAAAAATTTTAATCTATTGTGTAAATCAAAGATTCACAATCCACTAATATCACTACATGTCTAGAATGTTAGTGGCATATGCGAGTTGTCTGGCATGTGAGTGGCATAGGTGGGGTGTGTCTAACATGTGAGTGATGCATGTGGGATGTCTACAACATGTGAGTGGTGTATGCGGGATGTTTCTGGCACACAAGTGGTTTATGCAGGATGCACCTGACATGTGAATGGTGTATGCAGGATGTACCTGATGTGTATGACGTATGCGGGATGTACTTGGCAGGTCAGAGGCATATGCGGGATGCACGTAGCGTGTGAGTGGCATTTGCAGGATACACCTAGCGTGTGAGAGTGATCTATACAGGATGCGCCTGGCATGTGAGTGATGTATGCAGGATGCACACCTGGCTTGTGAGTGGAGGATGCAGGATATGTCTGGCGTGTCACTGGTGTACATGGGATGATCCTGGCGTGAGTGGTGTACATGGGATGCGCCTGCCATCTGAGTGGCATCTGTAGGATGCGCCTGGCATGTGCAGGATGCACCTGGCGTGTGAGTGGCATATGTGGGATGCACCTGGCCTGTGAGTGGAATATGCAGGATTTCAGGCATGTGAGTGGCGTATGCGGGATGTGTCTGGCATGCGAGTGGCATATGTGGGATGTTTCCAGCATGTTGTTTGCGGATGCAGGCTGTGTTTGACATTTGAGTGGTGTATGCATGAGGTGTCTGGGTTGTGAGTGGTGTATGGATAACATACTGCAGTGAGAGAACTTCTCTCAAAAGGCATTGAAAGATGATACTCCAATCCAACATGAACTACTTAGATGCCGCGATTAACGCAACTGTGGCATCTTAGCAATTATACAAAGGGGGCATCACCTCCTGATCAGCTTCCCATGATGAAAGTGTGGAATACCAACCAGGTTTTTTTGGTCACTTTGCCATCCCAAAAAAGGAAATAAAAAGTGATCAAAAAGTCACAGGTGTCTGTATAAGATCTAATAGTATATAACCATATATATCCTACACAGTGAACACCATAAAAAAATACCCATTGCCAAAATTATGGGTTTTGTTTTGGCCGCTTTGCCTTCCGAAAAATTTAAATTATAAAGTTATCAGTCACAGGCATCCAAAACTGGTACAAATGAAAACCACACTCCAGTCCACAAATAATACACCCTCTAACAGGTCTATAGACTGAAAAATAAAAAAAAAAGGGTTAAATTGGGTTTCTCAAAAAAACTTGCTCCCAAAGAAAAAAAAAAAAAAATTAGAACTATATGGACCTGCAGAATAATGATTACGTAATTTATACTGCACCTACAAAAATGGCATAATTGTGTTTTTTCTCCATTTTATTTAGCTGGGGAGGGCAAATTTGAGTGCACCATGGATCAGAGATTTACTTTTATTTTTTTGGACAAATGCCTTGTCCCTGCCTTCGCTGCAGCAGTGACGTTCTCTGGAGCCAAAATATTTCAGTAGACTGGAAATGAGACATGGGAGCTACATTGCTGGAATCAATATGAGTTAAGAGGTGAACTTGTTTTGCTTTTTCTGTTGTGTTGTTTCCTTGGAGCAAATTGCTGAGAATAAATAAAGATACAGCCTCTCATGAAGGTACGTCTTCCTTTAGAGTAAAATTTAACTTTTTAAACCTTGTCAATGGGCGTTTTTGAAAAAAACATCTGGTTAGTGTTTGGCGGGGAAGGCATCCCCCCCCCAGTTTCCTTCTCTGGATGGAAAGCCCAGGGGGGGGGACACACCTGAGAGGTGATAAGTCCAGCAGGTGGCTATTTGGGGGGGGGGGGGGGGGGAAGGGGGCCTAGGAGGGCAAAAAGGGGCTGTTTTTTTTCCCGTCGGCGGGAAACAGGCAAGCTGGTGTGAAAAGGGAAAACATTGGTAAACCCAACCCGACAAAAATTGGACAGATCTATGAAAGTTGTACGGAATAAATAACCTATTCACTGCCCGTAGCAGTACAGTTTAGCGCAATCTTTCTTTTTTTTAAGAACAGAGAAAAATCTCAAAGCTATGCAGTAACTGGTGACTATATATATATTTTAAATAATTTTTAAAATTTTATATTATATAAAAAAAAGTATTTTTTTTTAATCTGGAAAAATTCCTTCTTTGGAGATAACAACTGTGCAAGGGGAACGAGCAAATAACTGCTTTTGGAAGTGGCCTTCAGGGAGTTTTTTGAATTGCAGCTTCCCGCCTTTAAAGGTTTGGGGGGGCCCCCAAACCCCCCTTTTTTTGCATGACACCGCTTTTTGCCCCAAAACCCCCCCCTTTTTCCCCCGGATATGGAAACAGCTCGGGGGGGGAAAGGGCTGAAAAAGGGGATTTTTGGTATCCTTCAGCTTTACTGGACTTTGGTTTCTCCTGAAAAGCATCCAGTTTTCCTTTAACACCACATAAAACCCGTTTTCCCTTTTAAAAGCGGGCCCATATGCCCAAGTAAAGTCAGGGCAGCTCTATTGAGGCTTTACCCGGGGCACCAGCACTATTTAATGGGGCAACCCCCAAAAAAAAAAGAAAAAAAATACCAGATGAAAAAAGGGGGCTTACCTTTGCCATATAGATTAGGCTAAAACCGACAAAACCCTTTTTGGTCCATTTGGACTCTTAAAGCCAAAAATTGGCACTATTTGGAAAATTGTGGGGGGAGCTTTTTTAAACCCCTTTTTTTTTCAGCAGGGTTTTTTGCCTGGCTTTTCTTTTTTTAGGGAGGGAAACCCTCGCCCCAAACCCCCATCAAAAAACCTGAAACCCAAAAGCGCCCAAAATTTAAGCCGTGTTAACAGCCCAAATAAGCATGCCAAGAGTGTATTCTAAAAATTTTCCATTTCTTGATATGGGCTGGTTTCAAATAAAAATACCAACACTGTCCCCCTGGCAGTTAAACCGTCCCTCCGGGTGTTTACCAGATTTTTGGCAAAAACCCACCCAAAAATGGGGATTTACCAAAAATGGAGAAAAGGAGGACACCCCCCTTTTTAGTGGGGTCTCCCTACAATCAGGGAGAGTTTTGGGGGGTATGGGTTTTTGCTTTAAGTGTTTTTTAAAAACCAACCCTTTAAAGGGCAGCAAAAAGCTTCTCAGTTTTACGGATTTTAGAGACTTTAAAGGGTTCCCCTCCAAAATTTTGGGCTCTCTCAAAATCAGAAGCAGGAAGTTTCCCCAAAGTTGTCAACCTAATGATCCATTGTGCCCGTTTAGGAGAAAAATTTTTGGGCGACTGCAATCCTGTTTTTTAAAGGGGCCCCCCCGCACTTAAAAAAAAAAAGGGGAAATTAATTTTTTTGAGAAAAAAGGTCATATTATTTGTCTTTTATTATGTCATAAGGGGTTTTCTGGGGGGCCCCTTTTTTAAAAAACGCTTTTTAAAAAACCCTTTTTAAATTTCTTGAAAAGTTTTTGTGTGAAACCAAAAAGTTTACAGAAATATTTAAACCGGAAAATTACATAACCTCATTGACACCAAAATTGGGGGGTTTTTCCAAGGGGAAAAACAAATTTTGGGTTTTTTTCCCTGCTTTTCCAAACTGTCTCCTAAGTTGTCCCGAGGTAGGTAACTACCAGTGAGAGTGTGGTGAACCTTTTCCTGTTGAAAATTCTTTGAAACCCAAACCGGGCCCCAAAAAATTTGGGAAAACTGTGTGTTCAAGTTTTCAAAATATTTGGCAAAAGTTCCAAAGGTTGGTTTAAAAAATCTTATTTCCAAAAAAAATTTAATTTTTAATTTTCTTTAGGGAAAAAACCTTTAAAATTTCCCACATTTTATGTCCTTTTCCAAAAATCCCCCAAAGGTATTGAGAGACTTAAAGGACGACCTATAGTCTCTGGGGTTAATTCGATTACCCAGAATGCATGGGTCTATTTTGAAACATGTTCCAACAAAGGTCGTGCTTTACCATCATACATACGAGATAGTATGGATCTTTCATGCAAAGTTGATGACATTGTTCTGGATGATAATAGTTTTCTCGCATCAAATAATATTGAGGCCCTGTAGTTCAATTATTCATGAAAAGGTACTTGAAGCTTTTAATTTTTTTCTTCAAATGTGGGGCAGACAATATTAACAGCACAACATTTTCATATTTGATCTTATGTAATTATTTTTTATTTCATGGCAAGTTCTACCACCAACTCTAGGGCACGGCCATGGGGAGTCCCTGTGCTCCCTTGTATGCCAACTTGTTCCTGGGTTGGTGGGAGTATACTGTGGTATTTAATGAGGAGATCAATAGGTGGTTCCCCAATCTCATCTTTTGGGGAAGGTTTATTGACGACATGCTGTTATTCTGGTCAGGGACAAAGGATGAGTTTATTCTGTTTGTGAACTTTATTAATATCAACACCTTGGGTCTTAGATTTACCTATGAGATTAATTATCTTTCCATCAATTTTTTGTACCTCATCACAGAGAAAACTGAGTCTGGTAAACTTATGACATCTGTCTTTCACAAACCTACAGCTACTAATAACCTCTAGAGTTGGGACAGTTTTCATCCTGTCCCTCTCAAGGATTAGGAGGAACTGCTCTAGAACTACCACTTATTGTACTCAGGCTCGCATTTTACAGGATCACTTTTTAGTTCGTGGCGATCCGTTAGATGTTCTTTCAGAGGCCCATAAATATGCTTTGGGTTCTGATAGAAATAAATTACCCTAAACCATGGCCCTCCACGTCTACACCTTTGATTCTTATTCATCAAAATTAGACATATCCTTTGTAAATATTGTAATATCCTTCAATTAGATAAGGATATTGCAGAATGTATTACGGATTATCCAGTCATTACTCTTCGCAGGAGTCACTTGTTAAGAGATGGGCTTGTTCATAGCCATTACGAGCCCCCTCTGCGAAGTGGTACTTGGCTTGATCGGAAAATCAATGGTACGTTTAAGTGTGGTACATGTTGTGCTTATCCCTTTGTCTCCAGAACCAAAACTTTTAAAAGTATAGCGACAGGTTTGGAATATCGGATTCATGATTTTGCCAGTTGTAGAACATCTGGTCTGGTCTATTTATGTCAATGCTCCTGCCCAAGAGACTATATAGGCAAAATTAAACGTGAATTCAAACGTGTCAGTGAACACGTCGGTGATATATGGAATCGTTGTGATACTCTCATGGCATGTCACGTTTGGGAAACAAATGGGGGAGATGCCAGTGTTTTGTCTTTTTGTGTTGTAGAGGTGATTCATCCTTCTCCTAGGTGTGGAAATTTTGTTTTTACGTATTTTACGAAAAGAAACTCAATGGATTTTTCGTATGGATTCTGTGGAATCCAAGGGGCTAAATGAACGTTTGACTTTCAACAGTTTCATCTAGTTGTTCTTTTATATCTTTTGTTTTTTTTTTTTTCCAAAAATT